>OX638301.1:7458355-7635687 GCA_951812265.1 Taphrorychus bicolor
CTGCACAAATATATTAGTAAGATAAATATGTAAGACAATATGGGGAGACAATACAAAAAGGAGTAGTTAAAAATCAAAAAAATATAGAAAAGTTACTTTAAATTAAAGAGATTAATTTTAATCCTCTATTCTATTACCTAAATAATGCATTTAGGACTGAATTGCAACAACTAAAGTAAAAAGCTTTTTGTAAATTCCTTTAATCCCTCTCTCGTTAACTTTATGATAAATTCCTCAGTTAGGTTACTTTAATCCTTTACTCTCCTTGCCCCTTATAGCACTTCACAAAATCTAATGTATTTAATGTAGTGAAAATATCACTTTAGTCCTATATAATTAAAGGAATATGCTGGTAAAAATGTCGTACTTTCTCTGTACACGTCCTAGTAAAACTCAGACATATATAGAAGAGCTGCACAAAGAATTTATTTATGCAAGACAATTCAACATTTATTCTACGTATTCAAATAACTGGTTAAATCGTAAACATTTAAGGTAAGCCGATGGAGGGATCATATTTATGTGCGGTTTTTGTTTACGCCCTAAGCATAGTATATACCCTCTCAACCATTCATCGACATCAAGGCATGTGGGTGCTACTGGCATAATCATTTCTTGAATATAGAATACCAATCCCCAAGATGCTTCTCTTCTAGTAACACTGTTACTTCTTAGTTGCACTTGAGCTTCGCCTCGGTCTGGTAGTGTTGAGTTTGAGTATGAGTTGATTTCTAGTGCAGTGGGTAAATCATCGCTAGTGGGACATGCCTAGAAAGTGACTTAGTAGTTTTTGGTTGTAAAGAGTGAATTTTTGCGTATTTACCTGTTTAATCATGTAGGTAAATATAAGAACGGCTACTAAAAGCTGGGCACCTTGCTGAATCATTTTGAGCTCAAATGTGAGTCGGTTAATTCTTTCAACACACTTTCTTTTATACCAAACAGATGTTTATTGTTCTAATACCAAATAATCGTAAAAGTGCATTTTAATAGAAACTATTGAAGTTTAAATCAATTAGACTGTGGGTTGAATGTTTTTTTTTTATACGCAACTATAAATAATAAACGACCTATTAAATTGCGTAAAATTTATTACATTCCATTTATCGAGTTCTGATCAAAAAGCCTTGATAGTCTCGACCTCAAAGAAGATTTTCAAATTGGAAAAAGTTGTTATCTAAACCCTGATTATTGCTTCAATACGTAGACAATAAGTACTGGTCTTATGTCAAAGTCTTAAGTCAAAAGAAAGTTCTTTATTGTGCAACATAATCATCAACAACATCCTCTATATTATACACGTCATAATCGACACTGAGTTTTTGAGCTTAGCACATTCTTTGTATTCTGTGACATACCCTTTCGCTATCCAGTAAAGAAGTTTAGCTATCTCAGAAAGAGTGGTAGGTACTTCAGACTTTCGAGGGCACCGAGATCGCATGGCAACTTCTTGAAATACCTCAGAAGTCTCAGACTTATTGAGCACACATACTACTGCATCTTCTACAACCTGCAAGACGTCAGGGCCGTCTTTGAATGTATTCACACAATCAGCTAAATTTTCTTTAAATATCCTGGGAGTGATTCCTTCTGGTTGGGCATCTGACGAGTGGACCTAGAAATCAACAGTCAAAAATCCAAAGAAACAATATTTGCCCTTGGTGCTTAAAGCCAGTCTTACCACAGCAAAGGAAAGCATCATAGTTGACTTACCGATCTGCTCACAAAAAAAGTAATCACAATCAAGAAAATGATTGACCTTCTTTCTAGATTGTACATGATGAACAGTGACCACTTTTGCAGTTCCAATTATTTTATTTATCAGTTTATTACCAAAATTAATTAAATTTTTCAGTCAGTGCCGTCAAATCATGTGTCATTAATTTTTATTCATTTAATTTATAATTAAGAGAAAATATACAAGGTGACACCATCCTAGGTTGTTATCCTTAAAGCTCATCAAAGAAAAAACTTCTGAGAGAGCTGATGTATTCAAGAATATTTAATCTAATAACCAAGTTTAATCCTTGACCGTTCTTAAAAAGTTTCAATTACACTGCAAAAAAATTTAATATCTAAAGTTCTATTTTCGATGGCTTAAAAAACCGTTTTTTTTCAATAGTCAATGTCAAATAACCAGGTTTAATCCCGCTTACTTTTTAAACACTTTTAGATTATAATTCAGCTTACAAAATATATGCTGATAGTAACAATAGGGCTTTAGTTGAACTAAAACTACTAAAGTTGCTACGGTCTTGTTAGAGCTTATCACCAAAACTTCGTTAATTATTTAATATTTTTATACTTTATCTAACCATAAAAATTACAAAACCTTGATATAACTGAATTCAATCCGTAGTAGTTCCTAAAAAAACTTAAAGTTTAATAAAATATTTTTTTTTGCCTTAACAATTCCAGAAAACCTGTTTTTCGCAAAAAATAAAATAACGATGTTTAATCCCTGATTACTTTCACATACATTTTTCACTTTATCAACATGTGTCAAAATACCCAGATTTAGTCCCAGTTAGCTTTACAAAAAATTAAATTTTATTGAAATTAAAATACAATATGAGACGCATAATGAAAGAAAAATATACAGTTGGCTAAGTTCGGTTTAAAAGCTTCAAAATAAGGTTGCTTAATCCTTGTTTTTCCGTTTTTTTGCAGAAACGTTTTTGGTAGCTGGATTGTAAAAAAAAATTAATATTGTGTAAATTTTCGCCTTTTGCAACATGCATAAAATTTTTAAATTTTTTTTTCTGAAATTTATTAAAAATAACTATATTTAATCTTTAATTATTCCTTACATTAACGATATAATTATTTAGAATCAACAAAGAAAAATTGTTTTGCTGTAATGCACAATGTGCACAACGATTTTAGAAACTAGGTTATAGCAAAACAAATATGCCAAAATAACTAGGATTAATCACTGTTAGCCGGCCAAAAAATTAAATTATACTCAAATTAAAATTGATTTATGACAAACTTAATGAAAGAAGAACATTCAGTTGGTTAAGTTCGGTATTGAAAGATTCAAAGTAACGTTGTTTAATCCTTGTTTTTCCCGTTTTTGCGGAAACGTTTTTGGTAAGTGGACTGTAAAAAAATGTAAAAAAAAAATTTAATATTGTGTAAATATTTGCATTTGGCAACATAGTACAACCTTTAATTTTTTTCTGAAATTCATTAAAATTAACTATGTTTAATTTTTAATTATTCCTTGTATAAACAATATAATTATTTAGAATCATCAAATAAAAATGGTTCTGCTTTAATGTAGCATCTGCACAACGATTTTAAAAACCAGGTTATTGCCAAAAAAAAACATCAAAATAACTAAGTTTAATCCCAATTAACCTCCCAAAAAATTAAATTATACTGAAATTAAAATAGATTTTTGACGCGCATAATGAAAGAAAAGTATTCAGTTGGCTCAGTTCAAAATAACATTGTTTAATCCTTGTTTTTCCGTTTTTTTGTAGGAAAGTTTTTGGTAACTGGATTGAAAACAAATTTCAATATTGTGTAAATATTGGCATTTGGCTATCTGTACAATCTGTTTAGTTTTTTTCTGAAATCATTTAAAAATAACTACGTTTAATCTTTAACTATTCCTTACATAAAGAATATAATTATTTAGACTCATCAAAGAAAAGTTGTTCTGATGTAATGCAGCATGCATGTGCACAAGGATTTTAGAAACGAGGTTATTTTAGAAATAATATGTTAAAATAACTAGGTTTAATCCTAGTTAACCTGCCAAAACAATAAATTATACTGAAACTTAAATAGATTATAATGCGTGTAAAACATGCGTAATAAAAGAAAAACATTCGTTTTGCTAAGTTCGGTATTGAAAGTTTTAAAATAACGTTGTTTAATCCTTGTTTTTCCGTTACTGGATTGTAAAAAAAATACAATATTGTGTAAATATTGGCATTTGGCAACATAGTCCAATCTTTTTAGACTTTTATCTGAAAAATAATAAAAATAACTATGTTTAATCTTTAATTATTTCTTATAAAAACAGTATAATTCTTTAGAATCATCAAAGTAAAATTATTCTGCTTTAATTCAGCATGTGCACAACGATTTTAGGAACCAGGTTATAGTAAAATAAATGTCAAAATAACTAGTTTTAATCCCAGTTAGCCTACCAAAAGTTTAAATTATACTGAAGTTAAAATAGAATTATGACAAGCATAATGAAAGAACCACATTCAGTTGGTTAAGTTTGGTGCTGAAAGCTTCAAAATAACGTCGTTTAATCTTTGTCTTTTTTCTTTTTTTTGCAGGAAAATGTTTGGTCATTGTTTTGTAAAAAATATCAATATTGTGTAAATATTGGCATTTAACAACTTAGTAGATTTTTTTTGATTTTTTTCTAAATACATAATAAAAATAACTATGTTTAATCTTTAATTATTCCTTACATAAAGAATATAATTATTTAGACTCATCAAAGAAAAGTTGTTCTGATTTAATGCAGCATGCGCACAAGGATTTTAGAGACGAGTTTATTCTAGAAAAAATATGTCAAAATAACTAGGTTTAATCCTAGTTAACCTGCCAAAACAATAAATTATACTGAAATTTAAATAGATTATAATGCGTGTAAAACATGCGTAATAAAAGAAAAATATTCGTTTGGGTAAGTTCAGTATTGAAAGTTTTAAAATAACGTTGTTTAATCCTTGTTTTTCCGTTACTAGATTGTAAAAAAAATACAATATTGTGTAAATATTGGCATTTGGCAACATAGTCCAATCTTTTTAGACTTTTATCTGAAATATAATAAAAATAACTATGTTTAATCTTTAATTATTTCTTATAAAAACAGTATAATTCTTTAGAATCATCAAAGTAAAATTATTCTGCTTTAATTCAGCATGTGCACAACGATTTTAGGAACCAGGTTATAGTAAAATAAATGTCAAAATAACTAGTTTTAATCCCAGTTAGCATACCAAAAGTTTAAATTATACTGAAATTAAAATCGAATTATGACAAGCATAATGAAAGAACTACATTCAGTTGGTTAAGTTTGGTGCTGAAAGCTTCAAAATAACGTCGTTTAATCTTTGTTTTTTCCTTTTTTTTTGCAGGAAAATTTTTGGTCACTGTTTTGTAACAAAAAATCAGTATTGTGTAAATATTGGCATTTAACAATTTAGTAGAATTTTTTTGTTTTTTTTCAAAATACATAATAAAAATAACTATGTTAAATCTTTAATTATTCCTTACATAAAAAATATAATTATTTATAATCATCAAAGAAAAATGCTGCATTTGAATGCAGCATGTGCACAACGATTTTAGAAATCAGGTTATTGCCAAAAATATCTCAAAATAACTAGGTTTAATCCCAGCTAACCAGCCAAAAAATTAAATTATATTGAAATTAAAATAAACTTATGAGACTCGTAATGAAAACAAAATATACAGTTGGCTAAGTTCGGTATTGAAAGCTTCAAAATAACGTTGTTTAATCCTTCTTCTTCTGTTTTTATGCAGGAATATTTCTGGTAATTGGGTTGTAAAAAAAAATTAATAATGTGTAAATATTCGCGTTTTTCAACATAGTACAATCATTTAATTTTTTTTTCTGAAATTTACTAAAAATAACTATGTTTAATCTTTAATTATTCCTTACATTAACAATATAATTATTTAGAATCATAAAGAAAAATTGTTCTGCTTTAATGTAGAATGTGCACAACGATTTTAGAAACCAGGTTATATCAAAACAAATATGTCAAAATAACTAGGTTTAATCCCAGTTAACCTGCCAAAAAAATAAATTATGCTGAAATTGAAATAGATTTATGACATGCATTTTAAAAGAAAAACATTCATTTGGCTAAGTTTGGCATTAAAAGCTTCAAAATGACGTTATTTAATCCTTGTTTTTCTGTTTTGTCTGAAATTTACTAAATATAACTATGTTTAATCTTTAATTATTCCTTACATTAGCAATATAATTATTTAGAATCAACAACGAAAATTGTTCTTTGTTAATGCAGCATGTGCACAACGATTTTAGCAACCAGATTATAACAAAACAAATATGTCAAAATAACTAGGTTTAATCCCAGTAAACCTACCAAAAAATTAAATTGTGCTGAAATTAAAATAGACTTATGACACGCGTAATGAAAGAAAAACATTCAATTAGCTAAGTTCGGTATTGATAGCTTCAAAATAACGTTGTTTAATCCTTGTTTTACCGTTTCTTTGCAGGAACGTTTTTGGTAACTGGATTGTAAAAAAATTTCAATATTGTATAAATATTGGAATTTGGCAACATAGTACAATTTTTTAGATTTTTTTCTGAATATATAATAAAAATAACTATGTTTAATCTTTAATTATTCCTTACATAAACAGCATAATTATTTATAATCATCAAAGAAAAATTGTTCTGCTTTAATGCAGCATGTGCATTAAATTACTTAAATTTTAGAAACCAGGTTATAGCAAAATAAATATGCCAGAATAACTAGGTTTAATCCCAGTTAACTTGCCAAAAAAATAAATTATACTGAAATTAAAATAGACTTATGAGACACATAATGAAAGAAAAACATACAGTTGGCTAAGTTCGGTATTGAAAGCTTCAAAATAACGTTGTTTAATCCAGGTTTTTCCGGTTTTTTGCAAGATGGTTTTTGGTAACTGGATTATAAACAAATCTCAGCATTATGTAAATATTGGCTGTTGGCAACATAGTGCAATATTTATTTTTTTTTCCTGAAATTCACTAAAAATAACTATGTTTAATCTTTAATTATTCCTTACATAAACAATATAATTATTTAAAATCATCAAAGAAAAATTGTTCTGCTTTAATACAGCATGTGCACAACCATTTTGGAAACCAGGTTATTGCAAAAAAAATGAAAATAACTAGGTTTAATAACAATTAACCTCCTAAAAAATTTAATTATACTAAAATTAAAATAGATTTGTGACGCGCAAAAATATTCAGTTGGCTAAGTTAAGTATTGAATTCAAAATAACATTGTTTAATCCTTGTTTTTCCGTTTTTTTTTTGGCAGGAACGTTTTTGGTAACTGGATTAAAAACAAATTTCAATATTGTGTAAATATTGGCATTTGGCAACATAGTACAATCTTTATAATGTTTTTTTCCTGAAATTTATTAAAAATAACTATGTTTAATCTTTAATTATTCCTTACATAAAAATACCATTATTTAGAATCATCAAAGAAAAATTGTTTTGCTCTAATGCAGCATTTGCACTACGATTTTACAAACCAGGTTATAGCATAAAAAAATATGTCAAAATAACTATGTTTAATCTCAGTTAACCTGCCAAAAAATTAAATTATTTTGAAATTGAAATAGATTTATGACAAGCAAAATGAAAGAAAAATATTCAGTTAGCTAGGTTCGGTATTGAAGGATTCAAAATAACATTGTTTAATCCTTGTTTTTGTCGGTTTTTTGCAGGAAGGTTTTTGGTAACCGGCTTGTAAAAAAATACCAATATTTTGTAAATATTGGCATTTGGCAACATAGTCCAATCTTTTTAGACTTTTATCTGAAATATAATAAAAATAACTATGTTTAATCTTTAATTATTTCTTACAAAAACTGTATAATTCTTTACAATCATCAAAGTAAAATTGTTCTGCTTTAATTCAGCATGTGCACAACGACTTTAGGAACCAGGTTATAGTAAAATAAATGTCAAATTAACTAGTTTTAATCCCAGTTAGCCTACCAAAAGTTTAAATTATACTGAAATTAAAATAGAATTATGACAAGCATAATGAAAAAACCACATTCAGTTGGTTAAGTTTGGTGCTGAAAGCTTCAAAATAACGTCGTTTAATCTTTGTTTTTTCCTTTTTTTTGCAGGAAAATTTGAGGTCACTGTTTTGTAAAAAAAATCAATATTGTCTAAATATTGGCATTTAACAACTTAGTAGAATATTTTTGATTTTTTTCTAAATACATAATAAAAATAACTATGTTTAATCTTTAATTATTCCTTACATAAAAATTATAATTATTTATAATCATCAAAGAAAAATGCTGCATTTTAATGCAGCATGTGCACAACGATTTTAGAAACAAGTTATTGCCAAAAATATCTCAAAATAACTAGGTTTAATCCCAGCTAACCAGCCAAAAAATTAAATTATATTAAAACGAAAATAAACTTATGAGACTCGTAATGAAAACAAAATATACAGTTGGCTAAGTTCGGTATTGAAAGCTTCAAAATAACGTTGTTTAATTCTTCTTCTTCTGTTTTTATGCAGGAATATTTCTGGTAATTGGGTTGTAAAAAAAATTTAATAATGTGTAATAATTCGCGTTTTTCAACATAGTACAATCATTTAATTTTTTTTTCTGAAATTTACTAAAAATAACTATGTTTAATCTTTAATTATTCCTTTCAATAACAATATAATTATTTAGAATCAACAAAGAAATATTGTTCTGCTTTAATGTAGAATGTGCACAACGATTTTAGAAACCAGGTTATATCAAAACAAATAAGTCAAAATAACTAGCTTTAATCCCAGTTAACCTGCCAAAAAAATAAATTATGCTGAAATTGAAATAGATTTATGACATGCATTTTAAAAGAAAAACATTCATTTGGCTAAGTTCGGCATTAAAAGCTTCAAGATGACGTTATTTAATCCTTGTTTTTCTGTTTTGTCTGAAATTTACTAAATATAACTATGTTTAATCTTTAATTATTCCTTAGATTAGCAAAATAATTATTTAGAATCAACAACGAAAATTGTTCTTCGTTAATGCAACATGTGCACAACGATTTTAGCAACCAGATTATAACATAACGAATATGTCAAAATAACTAGGTTTAATCCCAGTTAACCTGTCAAAAAATAAATTATGCTTTGATTGAATTAGACTTATGACATGCGTAATAAAAGAAAAACATTCATTTGGGTAAGTTCGGTATTGAGAGCTTCAAAATAACGTCGTTTAATCCTTGCTTTTCCCTTTTTTTGCAGGAACATTTTTGGTCACTACTTTTTAAAAAAAATCAGTATTGTGTAAATATTGGCATTTGGCAACATAGTAGATATTTTTAGATTTTTTCCTGAATACATAATAAAAATAACTATGTTTACTCTTTAATTATTCCCCACATAAAAAAAATAAAATTATTTATAATCATAAAAGGAAAATGGTTCAATTTTAATGCAGCATGTGCACAACGATTTTACAAACCTGGTTACAGCAAAACAAATATGTCAAAATAACTAGGTTTAATCCCAGTAAACCTACCAAAAAATTAAATTGTGCTGAAATTAAAATAGACTTATGACACGCGTAATGAAAGAAAAACATTCAATTAGCTAAGTTCGGTATTGATAGCTTCAGAATAACCTTGTTTAATCCTTGTTTTACCGTTTCTTTGCAGAAACGTTTTTGGTAACTGGATTGTAAAAAAATTTCATTATTGTATAAATATGGAATATGGCAACATAGTACAATTTTTTAGATTTTTTTCTGAATATATAATAAAAATAACTATGTTTAATCTTTAATTATTCCTTACATAAACAGCATAATTATTTATAATCATCAAAGAAAAATTGTTCTGCTTTAATGCAGCATGTTCATTAAATTACTTAAATTTTAGAAACCAGGTTATAGCAAAATAAATATGCCAGAATAACTAGGTTTAATCCCAGTTAACTTGCCAAAATAATAAATTATACTGAAATTAAAATAGACTTATGGGACACATAATGAAAGAAAAACATACAGTTGGCTAATTTCGGTATTGAAAGCTTCAAAATAACGTTGTTTAATCCAGGTTTTTCCGGTTTTTTGCAAGATGGTTTTTGGGAACTGGACTGTAAACAAATCTCAGCATTATGTAAAAATTGACTGTTGGCAACATAGTACAATATTTAATTTTTTTTCCTGAAATTCACTAAAAATAACTATGTTTAATCTTTAATTATTCCTTACATAAACAATATAATTATTTAAAAACATCAAAGAAAAATTGTTCTGCTTTAATACAGTATGTGCACAACCATTTTGGAAACCAGGTTATTGCAAAAAAAATCAAAATAACTAGGTTTAATACCAATTAACCTCCTAAAAAAATAAATGATACCAAAAGTAAAGTAGATTTGTGACGCGCAAAAATATTCAGTTGGCTAAGTTAAGTATTGAATTCAAAATAACATTGCTTAATCCTTGTTTTTCCGTTTTTTTTTGCAGGAACGTTTTTGGTAACTGGATTAAAAACAAATTTCAATATTGTGTAAATATTGACATTTGGCAACATAGTACAATCTTTATAATGTTTTTTTCCTGAAATTTACTAAAAATAACTATGTTTGATCTTTAATTATTCCTTACATAAAAATACCATTATTTAAAATCATCAAAGAAAAATTGTTTTGCTCTAATGCAGCATTTGCACTACGATTTTACAAGCCAGGTTATAGCATAAAAAATATGTCAAAATAACTATGTTTAATCTCAGTTAACCTGCCAAAAAATTAAATTATTTTGAAATTGAAATATATTTATGACAAGCATAATGAAAGAAAAACATTCAGTTAGCTAGGTTCGGTATTGAACGATTCAAAATAACATTGTTTAATACTTTTTTTTTTCGGTTTTTTGCAGGAAGGTTTTTGGTAACTGGCTTGTAAAAAAATATCAATATTTTGTAAATAATGGCATGTGGCAACATAGTACAAACTTTTTAGATTTTTTTCGAAATATAATAAACATAACTATATTTAGTCTTTAATTATTCCTTATATAAACAATATAATTATTTAAAATCATCAAAGAAAAATGGTTCCTGATTAATACAGCATATGCACAACGATTTTGGAAATCAGACTATTGCAAAAAAATTGGGCCAAAATAACTAGACTTAATCCCAGTTAACCTGCCAAAAAAATAAATTATATTGAAACTAAAATAAGTATATGACACCCAAATAAGAGAAAGCATCCAGTTTGCTAAGATCAGTATGGATCTGTTCAGAAATAAATACTTTTTTCTAAACATCATTAAAGGTAACTCTGTTTAGTCCTCAATTAACCTTTATATAAATTATCTATTTATTTAGAATCAACAAAGAAGAAACTGCTTTCGTGTTAGCAGCTATTTTAGAAAGCCAGTTGTTGTAAAAATTATGTCAAAACGACCAGGTTTAATCCTAGCTAATTTCTCAAAAAATTAAGTTTTATTGAAACGAGAGAAACATTCAGTTCGCTGAGTTTGGCAATAAAAATTTTAAAATAACCATGTTTAATCCTAGTTAGTTTCCCACCGTACTAAATTATATTGAATCTGAAACTATGATACGAATAACAAGAGAAAATATTGAGTTGGCTCAGTTTGACATAGGAGACTTCAAAATAACGTTGTTTACTCCTTGCGTTTATAAGAAGGTTTTTGGTAACTCAAGTGTGAAAAAATTCTAATAGTTTATAAATAGAGGCATTTTGCAATACATTAAAATCTGTTCAGAAATAAAAACTTCTATCTAAACCTCATTAAAAATAACTATTTTTAATCCTCCATTGTGGCCTGTCTAAACAATGTGTTTATTTAGAATCATTAAAGACAAGATTGTTAATCTTTCATTTTAATGATTTTAAAAATCCTGTTGTGGCAAAAATTGTATTGTTTAATAGTTTAATCCTTGTTCTACTGTTTTTTTGTAGGAACGTTAATGGAAACTGATTTATGAAAAACGTCCTATAATGTGTAGTCGGTTGTAGCAAAGAAATATGTTAAAATGACCAGGTTTAGTCCCAGCTAGTTTCTCAAAAAAGAAAATATATTGAAACTGAAATAAATGTATGACTTTTTTTCCATGGAAAATTTAAAATTAATTATTGTCAAAAGAAATTTCTTTATTGTATAGAATAATCTTCATCGACATCCTCTATATTATACACGTGATGTATGAAAATGGGTTTATGAGCGTAATACATTCTGTGTAATATTTGAAATACGTTGCTGCAATCCAAATAAGGAGTTTACCAATTTTAGAGAGAGTCGTAGATAATTCTGACACGATCCCAAACCGCATGGCTACTTTCTGTGATTCCCCAGAATTATTCAGCATACATTCTGCTACAACTTCTACTGCCTCTAAGATGTCAAGGCCACCCTCGATTTTATTCACACAAGCGGCTATGTTTTCCTTTAATTCTTGAAGAAATAAGGCTGAGGTGCTCGGAGTGGTTTCCTCTGGTACATCTAGTGATTGGACCTAGAAACCAACACCCATAAAGGCAAAGTAATGAAATCTGTCATAACTTAGGGTCCTAGGTGCTTAAAACTAATCCGTATTCAACAATGGAATGCAAAGCATTGACTTACCGATTTTCTCACCAAAAAACTAATCAGAATCAAGAAAGTGATTGATCTTTTCCTTAGATTATACATGATTACTAGTAAGAACGTGTGGTCTTGGCTGTTTTAATTATTTAGCTTATCGGTTTATCACGTAAATTAATTATATTTCAGTAATTTGCACACGTGTGTCACTAATTTTTTTATTGCAACAGTAAACCGATAGAAAATATACAGGGTGAAAATCTCTGCTTGAATGCAGATGAGAAAAAGAAAACGTAAAAGGTCACGAAGAAAATATGTATATTTTTAAAAAAAATATCTTTTCTCTTTATAGCTATTCAAAGAAAAAAAAACTGAGAAACAAAGCAGGTTATCTTCAGAGATATATAATATAATAACCATGTTTAATCCCTCTTCGCTCTTAAAATTTTCAATTATATCGCAAAATAATAAATATCTAAAGGCTTGAAAAACGCCTATATTTTATTAATATTTTAGTCAAGCTTAATTCCGATACTATTTTATTAAGCTCTATTAGAAAAATAACTATACCTAATTTTTTAATATTACAAGAAAATGTTTAATTTCATACATAAAATATTTTTTTTACATCAATTGTGGTTGTGTATCAAAATAGTTTAACCCTAGTTAGTTCTCCAATATACGAAATTATATTGAATCTGTAACTATGATATGAATATCAAGACAAAAATTTCAGTTTGGTAATTTTTTTTTAGAGAACTCACTTCAAAATAACGTTGTTTAATCCTTGTTTCTGTAGGAACGTAGAAATGTAAAAGAATGTAAAAATGGTTCAACGGTGAATAAATATATGTTCAGCAATGCATTATAATCTGTTGAGAAATCAAAGCTTTTTTCTAAACTTTATTAAAAATAACTATGTTTAATCCTTTGTAATTATTGCTTATCTTAACAATGCACTTATTGTAAAACCATTAAAAACAAGATTACTCTTCATTCTTATAAACAATGGATTTAGAATATCTGTTGATGCAAAAAATATGTCAAAATTACCAAATTCAATCCCAGCTAGTCTCTTAAAACACTCAATCATATCGAAAGCTTCAAAATGACGATGCTTAATCTCAGTTTTCTCTATTTTTGTGGAAACGTGTTTATAACTAGTTCGTAAAAAGGCCAATATTGTATAAAAAATGGCATTTGACAATAAAATGTAAGCTTTAGTATGAGTTTTATTAAAAATAACCATGTTTAATCCTTAATTATTTTTCATTCAAACAATCTACTTAAGAAAAAGTCGGTTGTTGCAAAAAATCTTTTAAAAATAGCCAGGTTTAATCCCAGTTAGTCTCTGAAAAAATAAAATCATATTGTAACTGAAATAATATATGATATGCGTATTACACATATACAAGACAAAACGTTCAGTTTGCTCTCTTGGGTTTTTTAAACTTCAAAATAACGTTTTTTAATCCTTGGTTTTCCGGTACTTTTCAACTAGATCGTAGTACAATATTGTATAAATAAAGACATTTTTTAACACAAAACAATCTGTTTGAAAATACATTTTTTGTTTAATCCTTATTAATCCCCCCCAACAAGATTTAGTTCCTAATTGCTTCCACAGAGACCTTAAGATTTCAATGCAGTTAAATTATGTCTGCCGTGAATAATAACAAGAAAAAACGTTAAGTTTCCACAGTAGAATATGGAAATTTTTAAAAAATAATATTGTTTAATCCTTGTTTTCCATTTTGTGAGAAAGTTTGCAGTAGTTGGCACAAGTTATGTCAGTTAGCAATACGCACAATGCAATTCGTTCTGGATCAAAAAAAGCCTGTCTCTAAATTTTATTAAAATAACAAGGTTTAATTCTTTATTGTTATAACACAACGACAAAATTATTTTTAATTTCATACATCAAAGAATTGTTTTTTACATTAACAGTGGTTTTATATCAAAATAAACAAGTTTAATCCTAGCTACATTCCAAATGGACAAAACTATATTGATTCTGACATTATGATACCAATAAAAAGACAACATTCTGATTTTAAAGAAAACTTCAAAATAACGTTGTTTAATCCTTGTTTCTGTAGGAACGTAGAAATGTAAATGATTGTAAATATGGTTCAATGATGTATGTTCAGCAAGACATTTACAATACGTCTAGAAATGAAGGTTTTTGCAAAACCTCATTGAAAATAACTTTGTTTAATCCTTAATTATAGCTTATCAAAATAATCTAATTATTTAGAATCACTCTTTTGCTTCCATGTTAAGAGCAATTTTGAATGCATGTTGTTGTAAAAAATAACCATGTTTATTCCTATTTAGTTTCCCAATGCATTAAATTGTAATGAATCTTAAATTATGGTACGAATAACAAGAAAAAACATCAGTGTATACATTTTTTTATATAATATTTACTTCAAATTAACTTTGTTTAATTCTTGCTTTTGTAGAAACGTTTATGGTAAATAAATTGTGATACTTGAAAATTAGAAACACCTTACAATCTGTTCAGAAACAGAAGCTTTTTTTAATTCTCAATAAAAATGAGTGTGTCTCATCATGTCGCTCATCTAAAAAATTTACTTATTTAGAATTACTAAAGACGTGATTGTTTTGCTTTCATGTCAATAGCGGTTTTAGAAAAATCGTTTTTGCAAAAATATTGTCAAAATGACCAGGTTTAATCCCTTTTAGAATACATACTTCGGTTTTGGAATCTTCAAAATAACGTTGTTTAATCCTCGTTTTCCCGATTTTAGTGAAAATGGGTCAATAACAAGAAGAAACGTTTATTTTGCACAGTAGAATATGGAGATTAAAAAAAAAGTTTAATCCCTGTTTTCCAGGAGTAATGAAACCGAAGCTTCTTTTTAATCTTCAATAAAACTAAGTCAGTTTAATCCTTAATTAATGCGCTCATCTAAGAAATGTACTTATTTAGAATTACTAAAGATTTTAGAATACATACTTCGGTTTTGGAATCTTCCAAATAACGTTGTTTAATCCTCGTTTGCCCCATTTTAGTGGGAACGTATTTTTCAACTAAATACTTCGTAGTTTTAGTAGATTGCTTACACATGTATTGCTTACAATACTGTATAAATAAAGGCATTTCTTAACACAGAACAATCTGAAAATAAAATATTTTCTCTTAATCCTCATTAATCTCTCCCAACAAGATTTAGTTCCTAATTACTTCCACAAAGACATTTTTAATGCAGTCAAATTATGTCTCCCGAGAATAATGACAAAAAAAAAACGTTTATTTTGCAGAGTAGAATATGGAAAATTAAAAAAATAACGTTGTTTAATCCTTGTTTGCCAGGATTCCATTTTCCAGGAAAAGCCGGTCTCTAAATTTTATTAAATTAACAAGATCTAACTCTTTGATCTTATAACACAAAAACAAAATTAATTTTAATTTCATGCATCAAACAATTTTTTTTTGACACTAAGAATGGTTGTGTATCAAAATAACCTAGTTCAATCCTAGTTAATTTCCAAATGTACAAAATTATATCGAATCTGAAATTATGATACAAATAACAAGATAAAATTCACATTTTAAAGAAAACTTCAAAATAACTTTGTTTAATCCTTGTTTCTGTAGGACCGTAGAAACGTAAATTAATGTAAATATGGTTCAGCGATGTATGTTCAGCAAGGCATTACAATACGTTTAGAAATAAAGGTTTTTGTAAAAAAGTCTCTTTGAAAATAACTTTGTTTAATTCCTAATTATTGATTATCAAAATAACCTAATTATTTAGAATCCTTGTTTTGCTTTCATGTTAGCAGCAAAGTTTTTTACGCATGTTTTGGCAAAACATTTGCCAAAAAATAACCATGTTTATTCCCATTTAATTTACCAATGTACTAAATTGTATTGAATCTAAGATTATGGTACGAATAACAAGAAAAAATATTCAGTTTGCACATTTTTTTTGTTAAATATTTACTTCAAATTAACGTTCTTTAATTGTTGTTTTTGTAGAAACGTTTATGGTAAATGAATTGTGATAACTGAAAATTAGAAATACATTACAACATGTAAAGAAACAGTTTTTTATTAATCCGTATTAAAAATAAATCCTTAATTAATGCGCTCATCTAAAAAATTTACTTATTTAGAATTACTAAAGACGTGATTATTTCATTTTCATGTCAATAACGGTTTTAGAAGGCTGGTTGTTGCAAAAGAATTGTCAAAATAACCAAGTTTAATCCCTTTTAGTATATGTTTCGGTTTTGGAATCTTCTAAATAACGTTGTTTAATCCTTGTTTCTGTAGGAACGAAAAATGTAAATGTATATAAATATGGTTCAATTATGTATGTTCAGCAATACAATACATTAAGTTTAGAAATCAACGCATTTTTAAAACCTCATTGAAAATAATTTTGTTTAATCCTAAAATATTGCTTATCAAAATAACGTAACAATTTAGAATCACTGTTTCGCTTCCATGTTAACAGAAATATTTTAAGCAAATTGTTGCAAAAAATTTGCCAAAAAATAACCATGTTTATTCCTATTTAGTTTCCCAATGTACTAAATTGTATTGAATCTAAAATTATGGTACGAATAACAAGAAAAAATATTCAGTTTGCACATTTTTTTTTTTATAGAAAATTTACTTCAAATTAACGTTGTTTAATTCTTGTTTTTGTAGAAACGTTTAGCGTAAATAAATTGTGATAACTGAAAATTGGAAATACATTACAGTCTGTTCAGAAACAGTAACTTTTTTAATCGCCACTAAAAACAAGTCAGTTTAATCCTTAATTAATGCGCTCATCTAAAAAATTTACTTATGGGAATTACTAAAGACGTGATTGTTTTGCTTTCATGTCAATAGCAGTTTTGGAAGGCTTGATGTTGCAAACATGTCAAAACAACCAGGTTTAATCCCTTTTAGTATACATTTCGGTTTTGGAATCTTCTAAATAACGTTGTTTAATCCTTGTTTCTGTAGTAACGAAAAATGTAAATGTATATAAATATGGTTCAATTATGTATGTTCAGCAATACAATACATTAAGTTTAGAAATGAACGCATTTTTAAAACCTCATTGAAAATAACTTTGTTTAATCCTTAATTATTGCTTATCAAAATAATCTAATTATTTAGAATCACTGTTTTGCTTCCATGTTAACAAAAATTTTTAAAGCATGTTCATGCAAAAGATAACCATTTTTATTCCTATTTAGTCTCCCAACGTACTAAATTCTATTGAATCTAAAATTATGGTACGAATAACAAGAAAAAATATTCAGTTTGCTAATTTTTTATAGAAAATTTATTTCAAATTAACGGTGTTTAATTCTTGTTTCTGTAGAAACGTTTATGGTAAATGAATTGTGATAACTAAAAACTAGAAATGCATCACAATCTGTTCAGAATCAGAAGCCTTTCTTAATCCTCATTAAAAATAAGTCAGTTTAATCCTTAATTAATGCGCTCATCTATTAAATTTACTTATTTAGAATTACTAAAGACGTGAATGTTTTGCTTTCATGTCAATAGCGGTTTTGTAAGGCTTGATGTTGCAAAAATGTCAAAATAACCATGTTTAGTCCCTTTTAGTATACGTTTCGGTTTTGGAACCTTCTAATTAACGTTGTTTAATCCTTGTTTCTGTAGGAACGTAGAAATGTAAATGAATGCAAATATGGTTCAATTATATATGTTCAGCAAATACTTTACAATATGTTTAGAAATGAAGGCTTTTTTAAACCCTCATTGAAAATAACTTTGTTTAATCCTTAATTATTGCTTATCAAAATAATTTAATTATTTAGAATCACTGTTTTACTTCCATGTTAACAAAAAATTTTAAAGCATGTTCATGCAAAAAATAACCATTTTTATTCCAATTTAGTCCCCCAACGTACTAAATTCTATTGAATCTAAAATTATGGTACGATTAACAAGAAAAAATATTCAGTTTGCTAATTTTTTATAGAAAATTTATTTCAAATTAACGGTGTTTAATTCTTTTTTCTGTAGAAACGTTTATGGTAAATAAATTGTGATAACTAAAAACTAGAAATACATTACAATCTGTTCAGAATCAGAAGCCTTTTTTAATCCTCATTAAAAATAAGTCAGTTTAATCCTTAATTAATGCGCTCATCTATTAAATTTACTTATTTAGAATTACTAAAGACGTGATTGTTTTGCTTTCATGTCAATAGCGGTTTTGTAAGGCTTGATGTTGCAAAAATGTCAAAATAACCATGTTTAATCCCTTTTAGAATATATTTCGGTTTTGGAATCTTCTAAATAACGTTGTTTAATCCTTGTTTTCCCGATTTGAATGGGAAGGTAGTTTTTAACTGGATTGTTGAAAACTTACAATTTTGTTGAATATCCTGTGTTCAGCAGATTTCGAGCAATTTCAAAATACTCAGAAATGAATTTTAAAATAATCCTCAAAATTTTGAAACGATATTAAAAAAAAATAAATGGTACACACTGTATATTCTTATTTTCTACTATAACATTTTATACACACGTACCTTCACCAAATCTTGGGTAATAGAGGGAGCAAGCTATACAATAATCTTAAAATAGTGTTGGTTCCATATTTGTCAAAAACAAAAAAGTTTGCAGATAAAACACTTTTTTGTTTCAGAATATAGAGATCAACTAGAAAAATTATTGTGTTTTTCCAGTTCCTGTCAATGACTTTCTTCTTCTTTCTACTCCTTCTCAAAGGCACAACCTATAAATTTCCTAAATCATCAGTACCTTTGTAGATTTCCAGGAAGCATTTGACTCCACCAAAATATGCGTAGTGTCAAAATCATTAAAAAACCCGAAAATTGATTGATAGACAGGAACTTTATAACCGAAGAATGCAACCATTGGAATAAAACTGGATCACAAGGTAAACACCAACTGCAAAAGATAGTGGGGTATAAACATCGACGGAGACCATAATTATCAGATTTGCAGACGATATAATCTTAGTTGCAAATAATCATCAACATTTAACTAAGTGAAGCATCTGCAACCCTTGAACTGAGCCAACAAAACAAACAAAAATCAGGAAGACAAAGATGAAGAATTCTGGGAAGACAACAAGAAGCAGACAAACAGTGGATGGGATTGGCGAAGGAGAGAACAAGATGGGTTGCTGGAAATAGGTTTTGACAAAGAAGAAGGACAAACTGCTTGGCATGACTCCCGTGGCCTTGCGCTTATGAAGAAAATGAAGAGTGTCTTGAAGAAAATGAACAGGGACATATTAAATTATAATGAAAACTACGTTTATAGTCTGCTTTATATATATGTTTGTTTCTGGTTAAGAGCCACATTACATTACATTTATCGAGGTCCAATCAAAAGATAATCTTATCCATATCATCTAGATTATACACGTCATAAACGACGCTGGACTGGCGATATGAACACAATGTTTGAAATATTTAATATACGTTTGCGCTGCCAAATAAAGAATGTTGGCCATCTTTGTGATGATATAGGGTAAGTCCGCTGATTGCTGCCCTTGGCAACCTGGGCAACCGCCCCCATACCTCATGGCCACCTCCTCAGAGGTCTTTGACTTATTGAGGACACATTCCACTGCATTTTCTACTGCCTGTGAAGCATCAGAGTCGCCTTGGAACTTACTCACGCAATCTTGTATCATTTCTCTAAAATCATGAAGAAATGGGTATGAGAGTGAGGTCCTGGGAGCAGGTTCCTCTGGTTGGGCATCTGGTGATTGGATCTAGAATTACCAAAGTAATGATAACTGCGATAACTTAGTGGCCTAGCTGCTTAAAACCATTCTTACCACAACAATGAACAGAACATTCACTTACCGATGTGCTCACCAAAAAACTGATCGCAATCAAGAGAGAGATCGATGTATTCTTTAGGTTGTACATGATTAATGGTAAGAACGTGTGATCTCTGCAGTTTTAATTATTTTGCTTATCAGTTTATCGACGAAATTAATTATATTTCAATAGTTTGCGCTAGTAGGTCATTAATTTTTTATTCCAGGCATAAACTGTGAATGGAAAGAAAATACAGGGCGATACACATCCCAGATTGAGGGCAGGACATTTAAAAAACCCTTAAACATCATGGAGAAAAGCGAATTTGTAAAGCAAGTGATTTTTGTATTTGTGAGGCAAAAACAAGTTTAATCCCCGTTTTGAAAAAATGTATAAAAAAATACCGTTTAAAGTGGCAAGAAGGAACCTTTATTTTCTACAAAACACTTTCTTTTGAGTTAAAACACGAACTTCTTGTATCTAAAGTCTTTTCCGCGTTTTGAAGCCATGGTCCAATGGAATTTCTTCCTACAATGAGTCAATGGGCGAAGTGATCTTCCGTGCTTCTCGACGTTGACTGATTCGACTGTGGTGAGCTCCGTGGTATTTATTACACCTCTGTCGCGCTGCAGTGATGGGACTGGGGTGGGGATAGCGGTGAACTCGCTTTCAGTCTGCATTTAGAAACATAATTTCCTCTTTCTTGTTGAAATGGTTGTCGTGTTTAAAGATCTCAATAAACACTACTCATCGCCTTTGAAAATGTGTGCCGCAGCTGTAGACGAAACGTCAGGAATAAATTCAATTGGTCCGCGGCTTTAAAGCCCGGAAAACACTTTACAATGCACGGCCATGAAAGCCTTCACAGTCTTATAAGAAATTCTTAGACGAGATGCTAAATGACTCAAAAAAATTGCTTTGATCGACTTAGAAAATGGTTTATTTCTAGTCTATTTTATTGAACTAATATACATTGTAATAAAGAATTTTTTATACTATGAAAAGACAAGATTTTCTTCGCAAAACACGCCACATATTTTTTAATATATGCTTTTGCTACTTTTATTGCCGCCCCACGAACTTGCCCATTTTCTCCGTTTTCTTCATCCATCTTCAAATCCTTCAAAACGCATCGAGTTGCGTTTTCTTCTATTTCCTCAACGGTTTGCCCTTCTTGGTATGTCTCCTTAATGCAGTTTATCACTGATGATTCGAAAGGACTCACCTTAGTCAGCGGTTCTGATTCCGTTTCCACCATAGCTGGTTTCTCATTTTCTACCTTAAATTATGTCCCAAGGGTTAAATTGAAATTTACAATAAATAAGGATGCCCTTACTGGAATTCCATGAACAAGAGCAAGACAGCTAAAAATAAGAATAGTTGCTTGAGACATCTTGACTACAATTAAGTCCCGTGTCTTCGACTAGTCGCTTTTATCAGATGATTGGACGATAAATATGTTTAAAAATTTAATATCATTATGTACAAGGTGGATACTACAGATGTCGGATAATTGGGTTTTTATTTAAACTCTTGTGTTTTATTAAAACTAAGAAAAATATCGTGGAGGACACACCCTGTAGAACAGGACTGCACGTGGCTTTTTTTTATTGGAAAACTATTTCGTATATCAAAACAATGCATTATTTCAATAATTTTAGCTTTGGTTTCGAAATTTAACGACACATGTGTTGTTACGTGATTTTTTGGTCCTTTTTTGCCAACTTATCTGCAAATTTCTATGTTTTAGAGAACTACAGTGCCAAATATTTCAGAATATTTTTAATTCACTCGAAAAGTGCTGAAGATATAGTGCTAAAGAGATATAGGACATTCTATTGAGGAACTTGATTTCCTCGTCTTCAAGATTTTAAGAAAACTAGAATAAACAGGATAATGCATTTGCAGATTTCTGTTTGTAAAAACTTGGATGCCAAATTTGAGAATTCTTTTAAGATTCATTTTGGAAGATTTTTAGATGAGGGTTTCTGTTAACTTCCAGGCTTTCGTGTAGGAAAAAAAGAATAAACAAGAGTTTCCATATACAAAATTTGGGGTTTTTGAGAACTACCGTGACACATTTGAAAATTACTTCAAGACTTATTTTAAAAGATCCCTAAATAACTTGAAAATTGCTATAGGTAGGTATAGAATATTTGACTCAGAGATGCTGCTTTTTGACATCAAGATTCTTAAAAAAACATAAACATATTTTGTGAATTTCTATGTTTTTGAGAAATTCGGTGCCAAATTTTATTTTTTTTTTATTTACAAATTTTTTGAGAAATATATTGCCAAATTTTGAGTAGTCTTTTATTATTCATTTCAGAACGTTTTCACTCGAGAATCACGCGAAAGCTGCTAAAGATTTCATTGAAATATTTGTTTCTCTTGACTTCCAGCTTTCAAGAAAACATTCATAAATTGATGTATCAATTGCAAATTTCTATGTTTTTGAGAACTATTGTATCAAGTGGTTTGTTGAATTTTTTTAGAATTATTTTAGAAGATCCTTATATCCCTGAAAATTGACTAAACATATTTTTGACTTAGAAGTTGTTCCTCTTAAACTCTAAATTCTGAAAAAAAGGGATTGACTCTTCTGTAAATTCTACGTTTTTGCGAAATACGATGACAAATTTTGAGATTTTTTTAATCACTCGAAAACTGCTAAAGGTAAGTAAAAAATATTCTATTGAGAAATTTGTATTTCTAGACCTCCAGGTTTTAAGAAAAAAATGATAAAGCACAATGTTCCATCTGCAAGTTTCTGGGTTTTTGAGAACTTGAATGTTGCTAAAGATAAATATGGGACGTTTATTTAAAAAATGTTCGTCTTGACCTTCAAATAAAAAAATAAAAAAATTACATTTTATGGGGAATATACAGTGCAACTTTTCTTAAAATTTTTGTATTTTTCAAAAACACAGTACCAAGTTTTGCCTACTTTTAACTATAGGGCATTTAATTTAACTTTAAATATATTTAACTATATATATATATAGGGCACCACATAGGAGAGTTTATTTCCTTTGACCTTTAGATTTTCAGAAAACACGAATATACAGGATGTTTTCTCTGCAAACTTGTATATTCCCCATAATGTGTACATGTTTTTTTTTATTCTGAAGGCCACTACGAACAATTTCTGATTAAACGTTCCATAATTATCTTTAATTATATTTGAGTGATTTTAGAATCTTCTGAAATAATTCTTAAAAAATTTCTCAAATTTGACATCGTAGTTCTCAAAAATCCAGAAACATGCAGATGGAACATCGTGATTTACCATTTTTTCTTAAAATCTGGAAGTTTAGTTTAGATTAGAAATACAAATTTCTCAATAGAATATTTTTTACTTACCTTTAACAGTATTCGAGAGATTAAAAAAAATTTCAAAATTTGTCATCGTATGTCGCAAAAACGTAAAATTTGCAGAAGGCTGTAGATTCCTTTTTTTCAGAATTTAGATTTAAGAGGAACAATTTCTAAATCAAAGTTATGTTTAATAAATTTTTGGCACTTTGGCATTTTAAACACTTGGCACTATACTTCTCAAAAACACAGAAATTTTCAAATAATACACCAGTTTATTTTTATTTTCTTGAAAGCTGAGAATCGAGAGAATCAAATTTTTCATCAATCAATCATTCATTTTCATTCATTGGATGTTAAGACGAACAATTTCTGATTAAACGTCCCATATTTATATTTAGCAACAATCGAGCGACTTAAGAATCTTCTGAAATAAATCTTAAAGAAATTCTCAAATTTGGACCTGTAGTTTTCAAAAACATAGAAATTTGCTGAGAAAACATCCTGTATATTCGTGTTTTCTGAAAATCTAAATGTCAAACCTCTTCTATATGATGTCCTGTAATCATCTTTAGCAGTTTTCGAGTGATAAAAAAGCATCCTTAAATGTATCTTAAAAGCGTACCCAAAACTTGGTACTGTGTTTTTCAAAAATACAAAAATTTCCAGAAAAGTTGCCCTGTATATTTCCCATAATGTCTACATGTTTATTTTTTTAAATCTGGAGGTCAAAACAAACAGTTTCTGAATAAACGTCCCATATTTACCGTTAACAACATTTGAGTGATTTAAGAAACTTCTGAAATAAGTCTTAAAAAAATTGGCACCAAATTTGCAGAAAGGTTGCCCTTTATATTCCCCATAATGTCTACAATCTTCTGAAATAAGTCTTAAAAAAAATCTCAAATTAAGCACCGTAGTTCTCAAAAACATAGAAATTTGCAGAGGAAACCCCCTGTAGATTTGTGGTTTTTGAAACTTTTAAGATCAAAAGAAACAAACTCTTCTATGTGATGTCCTATAAATATCTTTAGCAGCTTTCGAGTGATTTAAAAACATCCTTAAATGAACCTTAAAAGCGTACCCAAAACTTGTTACTGTGTTTTTCAAAAACACAAAAATTTGCAGAAAGGTCTCACTGTATATTCCCCATATTGTCTAAATGTTTATTTTTTAAATCTGGAGGTCAAGACGAACAATTCCTGATTATACGTCCCATATTTATCTTTAACAACATTCGAGTGATTTAAGAATTTTCTGAAATAAGTCTTTAAAAAAATCTCAAATTTGGCACCGTAGTTCTCAAAAACATAGATATTTGCAGAATAAACATCTAGTATATTCTGTTTCTCTTTGAAAATCTCTCTTTGAAAATCTAAAGGTCAAAACTCTTCTATATGATGTCCTATAATCATCTTTAGCAGTTTTCGAGTGATTTAAAAACATCCTTAAATCTATCTTAAAAGCGTACCCAAAACTTGGTATTGGGTTTTGCAAAAAAACAAAAATTTGCAGAAAGGCCGCCCTGTACATTCCACATAATGTTTTTTTTTTTAATCTGGAGGCCTAGACGAACAATGTCTCAATAAACGTCCCATATTTATCTTTAGCAACATTCGATTGATTTAGGAATCTTCTGAAAAAAGGCTTAAAATAATTCTCAAATTTGAGACCGTAGTTTCTGCAAATTTTTGATTTTTTGAAAACACAGTACCATGTTTTGGGTACGCTCTTAAGCATGTTTTTAAATCACTAGAAAACTGCTAAAGATGATTTTAGGACATCATATAGAAGAGTTTTCAACTTTAGATTTTCAGAAAAGACGAATATACAGGATGTAGACACGACTTAGAGACAAGACTTATTTCAGAAGTTTCTTAAATCACTCAAATGTTGTTAAAGGTAAATATGGGACGTTTATTCAGAAACTGTTTGTTTTGACCTCCAGATTTAAAAAAATAAACATGTAGACATTATGGGAAATATACAGGGCGACTTTTCTGCAAATTTTTGCATTTTTGAAAAACACAGTACCAAGTTTTGGGTACGCTTTTAAGATACATTTAAGGATGCTTTTTTATCACTCGAAAACTGCTAAAGATGATTACAGGACATCATATAGAAGAGGTTTGACATTTAGATTTTCAGAAAACACGAATATACAGGATGTTTCCTCAGCAAATTTCTATATTTTTGAGAAGTACGGCGGCAATTTTTTTAAGACTCATTTCAGAAGATTCTTAAATCACTCAAATATTGTTAAAGATAAATATGGAACGTTTAATCAGAAATTGGTCGTCTTGACCTCCATATTTAAAAAATGAATATGTAGACATTGTGGGGAATATATAGGGCGACCTTTCTGCAAATTTTTGTATTTTTTAAAAACACAGTACCAAGTTGTGGGTACGCCTTTAAGATACATTTAAGGTTGTTTTTAAATCACTCGAAAACTGCTAAAGATGATTATAGGACATGATGTAGAAGAGTTTTGACCTTTAAATTTTCAAAGTGAAAGATTTTCAAAGAGAAACAGAATATACAAGATGTTTATTCTGCAAATTTCTCTGTTTTTGAGAACTACGGTTAAAAATTTGAGATTTTTTTAAAGACTTATTTCAGAAGATTCTTAAATCACTCGAATGTTGTTAAAGATAAATATGGGACGTTTAATCAGGAATTGTTCGTCTTGACCTCCAGATTTAAAAAATAAACATTTAGACATTATGGGGAATATAGAGGGAGACCTTTCTGCAAATTTTTGTGTTTTTGAAAACACAGTATCAAGTTTTGGGTACGCTTTTAAGATTCATTAAAGGATGTTTTTAAATCACTCGAAAGCTGCTAAAGATATTTATAGGACATCACATAGAAGAGTTTGTTTCTTTTGATCTTCAAAGTTTTAAAAACCACAAATCTACAGGGGGTTTCCTCTGCAAATTTCTATGTTTTTGAGAACTACGGTGCTAAATTTGAGATTTTTTTTAAGACTTATTTCAGAAGATTGTAGACATTATAGGGAATATAAAGGGCAACCTTTCTGCAAATTTTTGCGTTTTTGAAAAATAGAGTACCAAGTTGTGGGTAAGCTTTTAATATACATTTAAGGTTATTTTTAAATCTCTCGAAAACTGCTAAAGAAGAATAGAACAAAACATAGAAAAATTTATTACTTTTGACGTTCAGATTTTCAAAAATCAAGAAAATACAGGATGTTTTCTCAGCAAATTTCTATGTTTTTGAAAACTACAGTTCCAAATTTGAGAATTTCTTTAAGATTTATTTCAGAAAATTCTTAAGTCACTCGATTGTTGCTAATTATAAATATGGGACGTTTAATCAGAAATTCTTCGTCTTGACCTTTAGATTTAAAAAAAAAACTTATACATATTTTAGGGAGTATGGCGATCTTCTGCAAATTTTTGTATTTTTGGAAATCACAGAACCAAGTTTTGAGTACGTTTTTAATATACATTTAGAGATATTTTTAAATCACTAGGAAACTGCTAAAGATGATTATAGGACATCATATAGAAGAGTTTTGACCTTTAGATTTTCAGAAAACACGAATATACAGGATTTTTCCTCAGCAAATTTCTATGTTTTTGAAAACTACTGTGCAATTTAAGTCGTATTTTAGAAGATTTTTAAGTTACTCGAATATTGCTAAACATAAATATGGGACGTTTAATCAGAAATTGTTTTTCATGACCTTTAAATTAACCTATACACATTATGGGGAGTATACAGGGCGATCTTTCTGCAAATTTTTGTAGTTTTGGAAAGCACAATACCAAATTTTGGCTACGCTTTTCAGATACATTTAAGGATGTTTTTAAATCACTCGAAAACGGCTAAAGATGATTATAGGACATCACATAGAAGAGTTTGTTTTTTTTTGACCTTCAGATTTTCAGAAAACACGAATATACAGGATGTTTTCTCTACAAATTTTTATGTTTTTGAGAACCACGGTGCCAATTTTAAGATTAATTTCAGAAAATTCTTAAATCACTCAAATGTTGTTAAAGACAAATATGGGAAGTTTAATCAGAAATTGTTTGTCTTGACCTCCAGATTTAAAAAAAATATTTCACATTATGGGGTATATACAGGGCGGCCTATCTGCAAATTTTTTTATTTTTGAAAAACGCACTTCAAAGTTTTGGGTACGCTTTTAAGATACATTAAGGATATTTTTAAATTACTCGAAAACTGCTAAAGATGATTTATAGGAGAGCACATAGAAGAATTGGTTTATTTTGACCTTCAAAAACCACAAATATACAGGATGGTTTCTCTGCAAATATCTATAATTTTGAGAACCACGATGCTAAATTTGAGATTTTTTTAAAGATGTATTTCAAAAGATTCTTAAGTCAGTCGAATGTTGCTAAAGATAAATATGGGACGTTAAATCAGAAATTGTTCGTATTGACCTTCGGATTAAAAAAAAAAAACACGACATGTTATAGGGAATATACAGGGCGACCTTTCTGCAAATTTTTGAATTTTTGAAAAACATAGTACCAAATTTTGGGTACGCTTTTAAGATACATTTAAGGATGCTTTTAAACCACTCGGAAACTGCTAAAGATGACTATAGGACATCACATAGAAGAATTTGTTTCCTTTGACCTTTAGATTTTCAGAAAACACGAATATTCAGGATGTTTCCTCAGCAAATTTCTATGTTTTTGAGAACTACGGTCCCAAATTTGAGAATTTTTTTAAGACGTATTTCGGAAGATACTTAAATCACTCAAATGTTGTTAAAGACAAATATGGGAAGTATAATCAGAAATTGTTTGCCTTGACCTCGAGATTTTAAAAAAATCTTTACATTATGGAGTATATACAATTCGGCCTATCTGCAAATTTTTTAATTTTTTAAAAACACAGTTGAAAGTTTTGGGTTCCGTTTTAAGATACATTAAGGATATTTTTAAATCACTCGAAAACTGCTAAAGATGATTATAGAACATCACATAGAAGGGTTTGTCTCTTTTGACATTCAAAGTTTAAAAAAACCACAAACATACACGATTTTTCCTCTGAAAATTTTTATTTGTGAGAACTACGGTGTCAAATTTGAGAATTTTTTTAAGCCTTTTCTCAGAATATTTTTAAATCACTCGAATGTTGCTAAAGATAAATATGGGACGCTTAATCAGAAACTGTTCGTCTTGACCTCCAGATTTAAAAAACAAACATGTACACATTATGGGAAATATACAGGTTACTTTTCTGCAAATTTTTGAATTTTTGGAAAACACACACAAATACACCATGGTATGTTTCCTTTGACCTTCAGATTTTCAAACAACACGAATATACAGGATGCTTTCTCTCCAAATTTCCATGTTTTTGAGAACTACGATTTCAAATTTGAGATTTTTTTTAAGATTTATTTCGGAAGATACTTAAGATACTCGAAAACTGCTAAAGATAGATACAGGATATTTTATTGAAAAATTTGATTCTCTCGATTCTCAGCTTTCAAGAAAATAAAAATAAACTGGTGTATTATTTGAAAATTTCTGTGTTTTTGAGAAGTGTTTAAAATGCCAAAGTGCCAAAAATTTATTAAACATAACTTTGATTTAGAAATTGTTCCTCTTAAATCTAAATTCTGAAAAAAAGGAATCTACAGCCTCCTGCAAATTATACGTTTTTGCGACATACGATGACAAATTTTGAAATTTTTTTTAATCCCTCGAATACTGTTAAAGGTAAGTAAAAAATATTCTATTGAGAAATTTGTATTTCTAAGCTAAACTAAACTTCCAGATTTTAAGAAAAAATGGTAAATCACGATGTTCCATCTGCATGTTTCTGGGTTTTTGAGAACTACGATGTCAAATTTGAGAAATTTTTTAAGAATTATTTCAGAAGATTCTTAAATCACTCAAATATTATCAAAGATAATTATGGAACGTTTAATCATAAATTGTTCGTAGTGGCCTTCAGAATAAAAAAAACATGTACACATTATGGGGAATATACAAGGCGACCTTTCTGCAAATTTTTGATTTTTTGAAAACACAGTACCAAGTTTTCGGTACGCTTTTAAGCATGTTTTTAAATCACTAGAAAACTGCTAAAGATGATTTTAGGACATCATATAGAAGAGTTTTGAACTTTAGATTTTCAGAAAAGACGAATATACAGGATGTTTTCTCTCCATATTCCTTTGTTTTTGAGAACCATGGTGCCAATTTTTTTAAGACTTATTTCAGAAATTTCTTAAATCACTCAAATGTTGTTAAAAGTAAATATGGGACGTTTATTCAGAAGCTGTTTGTTTTGTCCTCCAGATTTAAAAAAATAAACATGTAGACATTATGGGAAATATACAGGGCGACTTTTCTGAAAATTTTTGTATTTTTGAAAAACACAGTACCAAGTTTTGGGTACGCTTTTAAGATACATTTAAGGATGCTTTTTTATCACTCGAAAACTGCTAAAGATGATTACAGGACATCATATGGAAGAGGTTTGACATTTAGATCTTCAGAAAACACGAATATACAGGATGTTTCCTCAGCAAATTTCTATATTTTTGAGAAGTACGGCGGCAATTTTTTTAAGACTCATTTCAGAAGATTCTTAAATCACTCAAATATTGTTAAAGATAAATATGGAACGTTTAATCAGAAATTGGTCGTCTTGACCTCCATATTTAAAAAATGAACATGTAGACATTGTGGGGAATATATAGGGCGACCTTTCTGCAAATTTTTGTATTTTTTAAAAACACAGTAACAAGTTGTGGGTACGCCTTTAAGATACATTTAAGGATGTTTTTAAATCACTCGAAAACTGCTAAAGATGATTATAGGACATGATGTAGAAGAGTTTTAACCTTTAAATTTTCAAAGTGAAAGATTTTCAAAGAGAAACAGAATATACAAGAAGTTTATTCTGCAAATTTCTATGTTTTTAAGAACTACGGTGCCAAATTTGAGATTTTTTTAAAGACTTATTTCAGAAGATTCTTAAATCACTCGAATGTTGTTAAAGATAAATATGGGACGTATAATCAGGAATTGTTCGTCTTGACCTCCAGATTTAAAAAATAAACATTTAGATATTATGGGGAATATACAGGGAGACCTTTCTGCAAATTTTTGTGTTTTTGAAAACACAGTATCAAGTTTTAAGATTCATTAAAGGATGTTTTTAAATCACTCGAAAGCTGCTAAAGATGGAGTATAAGACCTCATATAGAAGAGTTGGTTTCTTTTGATCTTCAAAGTTTCAAAAACCACAAATCTACAGGGTGTTTCCTCTGCAAATTTCTATGTTTTTGAGAGCTACTACGGTGCTAAATTTTAGATTTTTTTTAAGACTTATTTCAGAAGATTGTAGACATTATGGAGGATATAAAGGGCAACCTTTCTGCAAATTTTTGTGTTTTTGAAAAATACAGTACCAAGTTATGGGTACGCTTTTAATATACATTTAAGGTTATTTTTAAATCTCTCGAAAACTGCTAAAGAAGAATAGAACAAAACATAGAACAATTTATTACTTTTTAGGTTAAGATTTTCAAAAATCAAGAAAATACAGGATGTTTTCTCAGCAAATTTCTATGTTTTTGAAAACTACAGTTCCAAATTTGAGAATTTTTTTAAGATTTATTTCAGAAGATTCTTAAGTCACTCGATTATTGCTAAATATAAATATGGGACGTTTAATCAGAAATTGTTCGTCTTGACCTCAAAATTAAAAAAAAAACTTGTACACCTTATGGGGAATATACAGGGTGACCTTTCTGCAAATGTTTGTTTGTACCTAGTTTTGGGTACGCTTTTAAAATACATTTAAGTTTATTTTTAATTCACTTGAAAACTGCTAAAAATGATTAAAGGACATCACATAGAAGAGTTTGTTTAAATTGACCTTTACATTTTTAGAAAACACGAATATACATGATGTTTTTTCTAAAAATTTCTATATTTTTGAGATCTACGGTGCCAATTTTTTTAAGACCTATTTCAGAAGATTCTTAAATCATTCGAATATTGTTAAAGATAAATATGGGACGTTTAATCAGAAATTGTTCATCTTGACCTCCAGATTAAAAAAAAAACATTTACACATTTTAGGGAATATACAGGGCAAAGTTTCTGCAAATTTTTGTATTTTTGGAAAGCACAGAACCCAGTTTAAGTACGCTTTTAATATACATTTAAGGATATTTTTAAATCACTAGAAAACTGCCAAAGATGATTATAGGACATCATATAGAAGAGTTTTTACCTTTAGATTTTAAAAAAACACGAATATACAGGATGTTTCTTCAGCAAATTTCTCCGTTTTTGAAAACTACGATGCAATTTTTTTAAGACTTATTTCAGAAGATTTTTAAGTCACTCGAATGTTGCTAAATATAAATATGGGACGCTTAATCAGAAATTGTTCATCTTGACCTTTAGATTAAAAAAAAAACCTATACATATTATGGGGAGTATATAGAGCGATCTTTCTGCAAATTTTTGTATTTTTTAAAAACACATCAAGTTTTGGGTACGCTTTTAACATACATTTAAGGATATCTTCAAATCACTAGAAAACTGCTAAAGATGATTATAGGACATCATATAGAAGAGTTTTGACCTTTAGATTTGCAGAAAACACGAATATACAGGATGTTTTCTCTGCAAATTTCAATTTTTGAGAAGTTCGGTGCCAAATTTGAGAATTTTTTAAGGCTAATTTTAATATATTCTTAAATCACCCGATAATTACTGATAAATATGAGAAATTTAATTAAAAATTATTCCTCTTGACCTCCAAACTAAAAAAAAACGCAAAAATTTACAAATTTCGACGTTTTTAAAAATACGGTGGAAAATTCACTCAAAAACTGCTAAAGACAGGTATTAGTATAAATCATTTCATTAAAGAATTTGCATTTCCAGACTTCCTGATTTTAAGAAAAAAATATAATAATGGCATTTCTATCTGCCAATTTCTGTTTTCTTGGGAACTAAGATACCAAATTTGAGAACTATTTTAAGACTTATTTCAGAAAATCCTTAAATCACCCGAAAATATGGTCTATTCATAAATGTTTCCTCTTGATTTACAGATTCTGAAAAAAAAACAAAAATCTACAAGGTGTTCTATTTGCAAATGGTTTCTGAGAACTAGATTGCCAAATTCGAGATTTTTTTTTATGATTCCTAAATGACTTGTAATTTGCTGTAGTATAGAATTTTTTATTCAAAAATTGTTCCTTTTGACATCAAGATTCTTTAAAAAAAAACAATGAATATACAGGGCGATGCTCTGCAAATTTTTAGGTTTTAAAGGAACACAGTGCCAAATTTTGAGTAGTCTTTTATGATTAATTTAAGAATATTTTTGATTCCATGGAGAAATTTGTTTTTCTTCACCTAACTAAACCATCTTAACCAAACTAAAAAAAATTTCTACGTTTTTGAAAACTACGGTTCAATGTTTTTAATACGTATTTTAGAAGATTTTTAAGTCACTCGAATGTTGCTAAATATAAATATGAAACGTTTATTTAAAAATTGTTTGTCTTGACCTCCAGATTTAAAAAAAAAACATGCACACATTATGGGAAATATACAGGGCGACCATTCCGCAAATATTTGTATTTTTTAAAAACACATCAAGTTTTGGGTACCCTTTTAATATACATTTAAGGATATTTTCAAATCACTAGAAAACTGCTAAAGTTGATTATAGGACATCATATTGAAGAGTTTTGACCTTTAGATTTTCGGGATGTTTTCTCAGTAAATTTCTACGTTTTTGAAAATACTGTGCAATTTTTTTAAGACTTACTTCAGAAAATTCTTGTCACTCGAATGTTGCTAAACGTAAATATGGGATGTTTAATCAGAAATTGTTAGTATTGACCTTCAGATTAAAAAAAAACAAGTGCATATTATGGGGAATATACAGGGAGACTTTTCTGTAATTTTTTTAATTTTTAAAAGCACAGTACCAAGTTTTGGGTACGCTTTTAAGATACATTTAAAGTTATTTATAATTCACTCGAAAACTGCTAAAGATGATTAAAGGACATCACATAGAAGAGTTTGTTCCGTTGACCTTTACATTTTTAGAAAACACGAATATACAGGTTGTTGCTTCTAAAAATTTCTATGTTTTTGAGAACTACGGTGCCAATTTTTTTAAGACTTATTTCAGAAGATTTTTAAGTCACTCGAATGTTGCTAAATATAAATATGGGACGTTTAATCAGAAATTGTTCTTCTTGACCTTTAAATTTAAAAAAAACCTATACACATTATGCGGAGTATACAGGGCGATCTTTCTGCAAATTTTTGTAGTTTTGGAAAGCGCAGAACCAAGTTTTGGGTACGCTTTTAATATAAATATAAGGATATTTTTAAATCACTCGAAAACTGCTAATGATGATTAAAGGACATCACATAGAAGAGTTTGTTTAATTTGACCTTTACATTTTTAGAAAACACGAATATACAGGACGTTTTTTCTAAAAATTTCTATATATTTTGAGAACTACGGTGCCAATTTTTTTAAGACCTATTTCAGAAGATTCTTAAATCATTCGAATATTGTTAAAGATAAATATGGGACGTTTAATCAGAAATTGTTCATCTTGACCTCCAGATTAAAAAAAAAAACATTTACACATTTTAGGGAATATACAGGGCGAAGTTTCTGCAAATTTTTGTATTTTTGGAAAGCACAGAACCAAGTTTTGGCTGCGCTTTTAATATAAATTTAAGGATATTTTTAAATCACTCGAAAACTGCTAAAGATGATTAAAGGACATCACATAGAAGAGTTTGTTTAATTTGACCTTTACATTTTTAGAAAACACGAATATACAGGACGTTTTTTCTAAAAATTTCTATATATTTTGAGAACTACGGTGCCAATTTTTTTAAGACCTATTTCAGAAGATTCTTAAATCATTCGAATATTGTTAAAGATAAATATGGGACGTTTAATCAGAAATTGTTCATCTTGACCTCCAGATTAAAAAAAAAAACATTTACACATTTTAGGGAATATACAGGGCGAAGTTTCTGCAAATTTTTGTATTTTTGGAAAGCACAGAACCAAATTTTGGGTACGCTTTTAATATAAATTTAAGGATATTTTTAAATCACTCGAAAACTGCTAAAAATGATTAAAGGACATCACATAGAAGAGTTTGTTTAATTTGACCTTTACATTTTTAGAAAACACGAATATACAGGATGTTTTTTCTAAAAACTTCTATATTTTTGAGAACTACGGTGCCAATTTTATATGGGGAGTATACAGGACGATCCTTCTGCAAATTTTTGTATTTTTGGAAAGCGCAGTACCAAGTTTTGGGTACGCTTTTAATATACATTTAAGGATACTTTTAAATCACTAGAAAACTGCTAAAGATGATTTAGGACATCATATAGAAAAGTTTTGACCGTTAGATTTTCAAAAAACACGAATATACAGGATGTTTCCTCAGCAAATTTCTACGTTTTTGAAAACTACGGTGCAATTTTTTAAGAATTATTTCAGAAGATTTTTAAGTCACTCGAATGTTGCTAAATAAAAATATGGGACGTTTAATCAGAAATTGTTCTTCTTGACTTTTAGATTTAAAGCAAAACCTATACGCATTATGGGGAGTATACAGGGCGATCTTTCTGCAAATTTTTGTATTTTTGGAAAGCGCAGTACCAAGTTTTGGGTACGCTATTAATATACATTTGAGGATATTTTTAAATCACTAGGAAACTGCTAAAGATGATTATAAAACATCATATTGAAGAGTTTTGACCTTTAGATTTTCAAAAAACATGAATATACAGGATGTTTCCTCAGCAAATTTCTACGTTTTTGAAAACTACGGTGCAATTTTTTTAAGACTTATTTCAGAAGATTTTTAAGTCACTCGAGTGTTGCTAAATATACATATGGGACGTTTAATCAGAAATTGTTCTCCTTGACTTTTAGATTTAAAGAAAAACCTATACGCATTATGGGGAGTATACAGGGCGATCTTTCTACAAATTTTTGTATTTTTGGAAAGCACAGAACCAAGTTTTGAGTTCGCTTTTAATATACATTTAGAGATATTTTTAAATCACTAGAAAACTGCTAAAGATGATTATAGGACATCATATAGAAAAGTTTTGACCTTTAGATTTTCAAAAAACACGAATATACAGGATGTTTCCTCAGCAAATTTCTACGTATTTGAAAACTACGGTGCAATTTTTTTAAGACTTATTTCAGAGGATTTTTAAGTCACTCGAATGTTGCTAAATAAAAATATGGGACGTTTAATCAGAAATTGTTCTTCTTGACCTTTAGATTTAAAAAAAAAACCTATACGCATTATGGGGAGTATACAGGGCGGTCTTTCTGCAAATTTTTGTATCTTTGGAAAGCACAGAACCAAGTTTTTGGGTACGCTTTTAATATACATTTGAGGATATTTTTAAATCACTAGGAAACTGCGAAAGATGATTATAAAACATCATATTGAAGAGTTTTGACCTTTAGATTTTCAAAAAACACGAATATACAGGATGTTTCCTCAGCAAATTTCTACGTTTTTGAAAACTACGGTGCAATTTTTTTAAGACTTATTTCAGAAGATTTTTAAGTCACTCGAATGTTGCTAAATAAAAATATGGGACGTTTAATCAGAAATTGTTCTTCTTGACTTTTAGATTTAAAGAAAAACCTATACGCATTATGGGGAGTTTACAGGGCGATCTTTCTGCAAATTTTTGTATTTTTGGAAATCGCAGTACCAAGTTTTGGGTACGCTTTTAATATACATTTGAGGATATTTTTAAATCACTAGGAAACTGCTAAAGATGATTATAAAACATCATATTGAAGAGTTTTGACCTTTAGATTTTCAAAAAACACGAATATACAGGATGCTTCCTCAGCAAATTTCTACGTTTTTGAAAACTACGGTGCAATTTTTTTAAGACTTATTTCAGAAGATTTTTAAGTCACTCGAATGTTGCTAAATATAAATATGGGACGTTTAATCAGAACTTGTTTTTCTTGACGTTTAGATTTAAAAGAAACCTATACACATTATGGGGAGTATACAGGGCGATCATTCTACAAATTTTTGTATTTTTGGAAAGCACAGAACCAAGTTTTGAGTACGTTTTTAATATACATTTAGAGATATTTTTAAATCACTAGAAAACTGGTAAAGATGATTATAGGACATCATATAGAAGAGTTTTGACCTTTAGATTTTAAAAGAACACGAATATACAGGATGCTTCCTCAGCAAATTTCTACGTTTTTGAAAACTACGGTGCAATTTTTTCAAGACTTATTTCAGAAGATTTTTAAGTCACTCGAATGTTCCTAGGGGTATAAATATGGACGTTTAATCAGAAATTGTTCATCTTGACCTTTAGATTAAAAAAAAAACCTATACATATTATGGGGAGTATACAGGGCGATCTTTCTGCAAATTTTTGTATTTTTGGAAAGCACAGAACCAAGTTTTGAGTACGTTTTTAATATACATTTAGAGATATTTTTAAATCACTAGAAAACTGCTACAGATGATTATAGGACATCATATAGAAGAGTTTTGACCTTTAGATTTTTAAAGAACACGAATATACAGGATGCTTCCTCAGCAAATTTCTACGTTTTTGAAAACTACGGTGCAATTTTTTCAAGACTTATTTCAGAAGATTTTTAAGTCACTCGAATGTTCCTAGGGGTATAAATATGGACGTTTAATCAGAAATTGTTCATCTTGACCTTTAGATTAAAAAAAAAACCTATACATATTATGGGGAGTATACAGGGCGATCTTTCTGCAAATTTTTGTATTTTTGGAAAGCACAGAACCAAGTTTTGAGTACGTTTTTAATATACATTTAGAGATATTTTTAAATCACTAGAAAACTGCTACAGATGATTATAGGACATCATATAGAAGAGTTTTGACCTTTAGATTTTTAAAGAACACGAATATACAGGATGCTTCCTCAGCAAATTTCTACGTTTTTGAAAACTACGGTGCAATTTTTTCAAGACTTATTTCAGAAGATTTTTAAGTCACTCGAATGTTCCTAGGGGTATAAATATGGACGTTTAATCAGAAATTGTTCATCTTGACCTTTAGATTAAAAAAAAAACCTATACATATTATGGGGAGTATACAGGGCGATCTTTCTGCAAATTTTTGTATTTTTGGAAAGCACAGAACCAAGTTTTGAGTACGTTTTTAATATACATTTAGAGATATTTTTAAATCACTAGAAAACTGCTACAGATGATTATAGGACATCATATAGAAGAGTTTTGACCTTTAGATTTTTAAAGAACACGAATATACAGGATGCTTCCTCAGCAAATTTCTACGTTTTTGAAAACTACGGTGCAATTTTTTCAAGACTTATTTCAGAAGATTTTTAAGTCACTCGAATGTTCCTAGGGGTATAAATATGGACGTTTAATCAGAAATTGTTCATCTTGACCTTTAGATTAAAAAAAAAACCTATACATATTATGGGGAGTATACAGGGCGATCTTTCTGCAAATTTTTGTATTTTTGGAAAGCACAGAACCAAGTTTTGAGTACGTTTTTAATATACATTTAGAGATATTTTTAAATCACTAGAAAACTGCTAAAGATGATTATAGGACATCATATAGAAGAGTTTTGACCTTTAGATTTTCAGAAAACACGAATATACAGGATGTTTCCTCAGCAAATTTCTACGTTTTTGAAAACTACGGTGCAATTTTTTTAAGACTTATTTCAGAAGATTTTTAAGTCACTCGAATGTTGCTAAATATAAATATGGGACGTTTAATCAGAAATTGTTCTTCTTGACCTTTAAATTTAAAAAAAACCTATACACATTATGCGGAGTATACAGGGCGATCTTTCTGCAAATTTTTGTAGTTTTGGAAAGCGCAGAACCAAGTTTTGGGTACGCTTTTAATATAAATTTAAGGATATTTTTAAATCACTCGAAAACTGCTAATGATGATTAAAGGACATCACATAGAAGAGTTTGTTTAATTTGACCTTTACATTTTTAGAAAACACGAATATACAGGATGTTTTTTCTAAAAATTTCTATATTTTTGCGAACTACGGTGCCAATTTTTTTAAGACCTATTTCAGAAGATTCTTAAATCATTCGAATATTGTTAAAGATAAATATGGAACGTTTAATCAGAAATTGTTCTTCTCGACCTCCAGATTAAAAAAAAAAACATTTACACATTTTAGGGAATATACAGGGCGAAGTTTCTGCAAATTTTTATATTTTTGGAAAGCACAGGACCAAGTTTTAGGTACGCTTTTAATATACATTTAAGGATATTTTTAAATCACTAGGAAACTGCAAAAGATGATTATAGGACATCATATAGAACTACAGACACATAGAACTATAGAGCACAGAACCAAGTTTTAGGTACGCTTTTAATATACATTTAAGGATATTTTTAAATCACTAGAAAACTGCTAAAGATGATTAAAGGACATCACATAGAAGAGTTTGTTTAATTTGACCTTTACATTTTTAGAAAACACGAATATACAGGATGTTTTTTCTAAAAATTTCTATATTTTTGCGAACTACGGTGCCAATTTTTTTAAGACCTATTTCAGAAGATTCTTAAATCATTCGAATATTGTTAAAGATAAATATGGGACGTTTAATCAAAAATTGTTCTTCTTGACCTCCAGATTAAAAAAAATATATACATTTTAGGGAATATACAGGGCGAAGTTTCTGCAAATTTTTGTATTTTTGGAAAGCACAGAACCAAGTTTTAGGTACGCTTTTAATATACATTTAAGCATACTTTTAAATCACTAGAAAACTGCTAAAGATGATTATAGGACATCAGATAGAAGAGTTTTCACCTTTAAATTTTCAAAAAACACAAATATACAGGATGTTTCTTCAGTAAATTTCTCCGTTTTTGAAAACTACGATGCAATTTTTTTAAGACCTATTTCAGAAGATTTTTAAGTCACTCGAATGTTGCTAAATATAAATATGGGACGTTTAATCAGAAATTGTTCTTCTTGACCTTTAAATTTAAAAAAAACCTATTAATATTATGGGGAGTATACAGGGCGATCTTTCTGCAAATTTTTGTAGTTTTGGAAAGCGCAGAACCAAGTTTTGGGTACGCTTTTAATATAAATTTAAGGATATTTTTAAATCACTCGAAAACTGCTAATGATGATTAAAGGACATCACATCGAAGAGTTTGTTTAATTTGACCTTTACATTTTTAGAAAACACGAATATACAGGATGTTTCTTCTAAAAATTTCTATATTTTTGAGAAGTACGGTACCAATTTTTTTAAGACCTATTTCAGAGGATTCTTAAATCAGTCGAATATTGTTAAAGATAAATATGGGACGTTTAATCAGAAATTGTTCTTCTTGACCTTTAGATTAAAAAAAAAACCTATACACATTATGGGGAGTATACAGGGCGATCTTTCTACAAATTTTTGTATTTTTGGAAAGCACAGAACCAAGCTTTGCGTACGCTTTTAATATACATTTAAGGATATTTTTAAATAACTAGAAAAATGCTAAATATGATTATAGCATATCATATAGAAGAGTTTTGACCTTTAGATTTTTAGAAAATACGAATTTACAGGATGTTTCCTCAGCAAACTTCTACGTTTTTGAAAACTATGGTGCAATTTTTTTAAGACCTATTTTAGAAGATTTTTAAGTCACTCGAATTGCTAAATATAAATATGGGACGATTAATCAGAAATTGCTCTTCTTGACCTTTAGATTTAAAAAAACGATTTTTCTACAAATTTTTGTATTTTTGGAAAGCACAGAACCAAGTTTTGATTACGCTTTTAATATACATTTAAGGATATTTTTAAATCACTAGAAAACTGCCAAAGATGATTATAGGACATCATATAGAAGAGCTTTTACCTTTAGATTTTCAAAAAACACGAATATACAGGATGTTTCTTCAGCAAATTTCTCCGTTTTTGAAAACTACGATGCAATTTTTTTAAGACTTATTTCAGAAGATTTTTAAGTCACTCGAGTGTTGCTAAATATAAATATGGGACGCTTAATCAGAAATTGTTCATCTTGACCTTTAGATTAAAAAAAAAAACCTATACATATTATGGGGAGTATATAGGGCGATCTTTCTGCAAATTTTTGTATTTTTGGAAAGCACAGAACCAAGTTTTGGGTACGCTTTTAATATACAATTAAGGATATTTCTAAATCACTAGAAAACTGCTAAAGATGATTATAGGACATCATATAGAAGAGTTTTGACCTTTAGATTTGCAGAAAACACGAATATACAGGATCTTTCCTCAGCAAATTTCTACGTTTTTGAAAACTACGGTACTAAAAATTTTAAGTCACTCGAATGTTGCTAAATATAAATATGGAACATTTATTTAAAAATTGTTTGTCTTGACCTCCAGATTTAAAAAGAAACATGCACACATTATGGGGAATATACAGGGCGACCATTCCGCAAATATTTGTATTTTTTAAAAACACATCAAGTTTTGGGTACCCTTTTAATATACATTTAAGGATATTTTCAAATCACTAGAAAACTGCTAAAGTTGATTATAGGACATCATATTGAAGAGTTTTGACCTTTAGATTTTCGGGATGTTTTCTCAGTAAATTTCTACGTTTTTGAAAAATACGGTGCAATTTTTTTAAGACTTACTTCAGAAAATTCTTGTCACTCGAATGTTGCTAAACGTAAATATGGGACGTTTAATCAGAAATTGTTCGTATTGACCTTCAGATTAAAAAAAAACAAGTGCATATTATGGGGAATATACAGGGAGACTTTTATGTAAATTTTTGAATTTTTAAAAGCACAGTACTTAAGTTTTGGGTACGCTTTTAAGATACATTTAAAGTTATTTATAATTCACTCGAAAACTGCTAAAGATGATTAAAGGACATCACATAGAAGAGTTTGTTCCGTTGACCTTTACATTTTTAGAAAACACGAATATACAGGTTGTTGCTTCTAAATATTTCTATGTTTTTGAGAACTACGGTGCCAATTTTTTTAAGACTTATTTCAGAAGATTCTTAAATCACTCGAATATTGTTAAAGATAAATATGGGACTTTTAGCAGAAATAGTTTACCTCCAGATTAAAAAAAAAAAAAACATTTACGCATTATGAGGAATATACAGGGCGAAGTTTCTGAATTTTTTTGTATTTTTGAAAAACACGGTACCAGGTTTTGAGTACGCTTTTAATATACAGTTAAGGATGTTTTTAAATCACTCGAAAACTGTTAAAGGAGAATAGGACATAACATAGAAGAATTTATTACTTTTGACATTCTGATTTTCAGAAATCAAGAATATACAGGACGTTTCCTCAGCATATTTTTATATGTTTTTGAGAACTACGGTATCAAATTTTAGAACTTTTTTAAGACTTATTTCAGAAGATTCTTAAATCACTCGAATGTTGCTAAATATAAATATGGGAAATTTAATCAGAAACTGTTCGTCTTGACCTCCAGATTTAAGAACAAAACATGTACACGTTATAGGGAATATACAGGGCGACCTTTCTGCAAATTTCTGTATTTTTTAGAAACACAGTACCAAGTTTTGGGTACGATTTTAAGGATACATTTAAGGATATTTTTAAATCACTCTAAAACTGCTAAATATGATTGTAAGACATCCTATAGAAGAGTCTTGACCTTTAGATTTTCAAAAATACGAATATACAAGATGTTCCCTCTGCAAATTTTTATTTTTTTGAGAACTACGGTTCCAAATTTTTAAGGCTTATTTCAAAATATTTTTAAATCACTCAAATGTTGTGAAAAGTACATATGGGACGTTTAATCAGAAATTGTTCGTCTTGACCTCACGATTTAAAAATAAACATGTAGACTTTATAGCGAATATACAGGGGACTTTCTGAAAAAATTTTTTTTTAAAGACAACGTAGCTAGTTTTGGGTACGCTTTTAAGATATATTAAGGATATTTTTAATCACTTCAAGACTGCTAAAAATGATTATAGCACATCACGAAGAAGGGTTTGTTTCCTTTGACTTTAGATTTTCAGAGAACAGGAATATACGAGTTGTTTCTTCTGAAAATTTCTATGTTTTTGAGAACTTCGGTGTCAAATTTGAGATTTTTTTTGAGACTTATTTCAGAAGACTTTTAAATCATTCAAATGTTGTTAAAGTTAAATATGGGACGTTTAATCAGAAATTGTTTGTCTTGACCTCCAGATTTAAAAAAAATATGTACACACTATAGGGAATATACAGGGCTACCTTTCTCCAAATTTTTGTATTTTTAAAAACACAGTTTCATCAAGTTTTGGGTACGATTTTAATATAAATTTAAGGTTATTTTTATATCACTTGAAAACTGCTAAAGAAGAATAGGACATAACACAAGAATTTATTACTTTTGACGTTCAGATTTTCAGAAGTCAATAATATACAGGATGTTTCCTCAGCAAATTTCTATGTTTTTAAGAACTACGGTCCCAAATTTGATAATTTTTTTTAAGATTTATTTCAGAAGATTCCTAAATCACTCGAATGATGCTAATCGTAAAAATGGGACGTTTAATCAGAAATTGTTCGTATTGAACTTCAGATTAAAAAAAAAAAAAACAAGTACATATTATGGGGAATATACAGGGCGACCTTTCTGCAAATTTTTATATTTTGAAAAGCACAGTACCAAGTTTTGAGTATGCTTTTAAGATACATCTAAAGTTATTTATAATTCATTAGAAAACTGCTAAAGATGATTAAAGGACATCACTAGAAGAGTTTGCTTTCTTTGATCTTCAGATTTTCAGAAAACACAAATATCCAGGATGTTTTCGCTGCAAATTTCTATGTTTTGAGAACTACAGCGCCAAATATGAGATATTTGTTTAAGAAATATTTCAGAAGATTCTTAAATCATTAGAATGTTGCTAAAGATAATTATGGGATGTTTATTTAAAAATTGTTCGTCTTGACCTTCAGATTTAAAAAAAGCATGTACACATTATGGGGAATATACAGGGCAACTTTTCCTCAACTTTTTTTATTTTTGAAAAACACAGTACCAAGTTTTGGGTAGGCTTTTTAGATACATTTAAAGATGTTTTTAAATCACTCGAAAACTGCTAAAGATGATTATAGGACATCACATAGAAGAGTTTATTTTTTTGATCTTCAGATTTTCAAAAAACATGAATATACAGGATGTTTCCTCAGCAAATTTCTATGTTTTTGAGAACTACAGTGCCAAATTTGAGAATTTTCTTAAGACTTATTTCAGGAGATTCTTAAATCACTCGAATGTTGCTAAAGATAAGTATGGGACGTTTAATCAGAAGTTGTTCGTCTTGACCTTCAGATTTAAAAAATTAACATGTAGACATTATGGAGAATATACAGGGCGACGTTTCTGCAAATTTTTGTATTTTTGAAAAATACAGTACCAATTTTGGGTACGCTTTTAAGATACATTTAAGGATGTTTTTAAGTCACTCGAAAACTGTTAAAGTTGATTATAGGACATCGCATAGAAGACTTTGTTTTCTTTGACGTTTAGATTTTCAGAAAACACGAAAATACAGGGTGTTTCTTCGGCAAACTTCTATGGTTTTGAGAACTACGGTGCCAAATTTGAGAATTTTTTTTAAGAGTTATTTCAGAAGATTCTCAAATCACTGTGAAAGGTAAATATGGGATGTTTAATCAGAAATTGTTCCCAGATTTTAAAAAAACATGGACACATTATGAGGAATATACAGGGCAAAGTTTCTGCAATTTTTTGTTTTTTTTTTGAAAAACACAGTACCAAATTTTGGGTACGCTTTTAAGATACATTTAAGAATGTTTTTAAATCACTGAAAAACTGCTAAACATGATTACAGGACATCACATAGAAGAGTTTCTTTCATTTGACCCTTAGATTTGAATACAGGATGTTTCATCGGCAAATTTTTTTGCTTTTGAGAGCTACAGAGCCAAATTTGAGAATTCTTTTAAGACTTATTTCTGAAGATTCTTAAATCACTCAAATCTTGTTAAAGATAAATATGGGATGTTTAATTAGAAATTTTTCCTATTGACCTTCAGATTAAAAAAAAAAAAACATGTACGCATTATGAGGAATATACAGGGCGACCTTTCTAGAAATTTTTATATTTTTCAAAAACACACAACCACGTTTTCGGTACGCTTTTAAGATACATTTAAAGAAATTTTTAAATCACTCGAAAACTGCTAAAGATGATTATAGGACATCACATAGATGAGTTTGATTTCTTTGACCTTTAGATTTTCAGAAAACACGAATTTACAGGATGTTTACTCTCCATATTTCTATGTTTTTGAGAATTACGGTGTCAAATTTGAGAATTTTTTTAAGCCATTTGTCAGAAGGTTCTTAAATCACTCGAATGTTGCTAAAGATAAATATGGGACGTTTAAACAGAAATTGTTCGTATTGACCTTCAAGTTAAAAATAATATACAGGGCAGCATTTCTACAAAATTTTTATATTTTTGAAAACACAGTACCAAGTTTTAGGTAAGTACGGTTTTAAGAAACATTTAAGGATGTTTTTAAATCACTCGAAAACTGCTAAAGATGATTATAGAACTTTATATAAAAGAGTTTTGACCTTTAGGATTTCCGAAAACAGGAATATAGAGGATGTTTCCTCAAAAAATTTCTATATTTTTAAGAACTGCGTTGCCAAATGTTGTTAAAGATAAATAAGGGACGTTTAATCAGAAATTGTTCGTATTGCCCTTCAGATTAAAAAAAAAACATGTACACATTAAAGGGAAATATACAGGTCGACCTTTCTGCAAATTTTTTAATTTTTGAAAAAACACAGTACCAAATTTTGATTATTACCAAGTTAAGATACATTTAAGGAGGTTTTTAAATCACTCGAAAACTGCTAAAGATGGTTTATAGGACATCACATAGAAGAGTTTGTTTATTTTAACCTTCAAAAACCACAAATATCCAGGATATTAATTTCTTCTGCAAATTTCTATATTTTTGAGAACCACGATTTGAGATTTTTTTAAGACGTATTTCAAAAGTTTCTTAAGTCACTCGAATGTTGCTACAGATAAATATGGAACGTTTAACCAGAAATTATTCGTATTGACCTTCAGATTAAAAAAAAACATGTACACATTATGGGGAATATACAGGGCGACCATTCTGCAAATTTTTATATTTTTCAAAAACACAGTACCAAGTTTTGTGTACGCTTTTAATACACATTTAAGGTTATTTTTAGATCACTCGAAAACTGCTAAAGATGATTATAAGGCATCACGTAGAGAAGTTTGTTTTCTTTGACCTTTAGATTTTCAGAAAACGCGAGTATACAGGATGTTTTATCAGCAAATTTACATGTTTTTGAGAACTACGGTGTCAAATTTGAGAACTTTTTTAAGCCTTTTTTCAGAAGATTCTTAAATCATTCGAATGTGGCTAAAGATAAATACGGGACATTATATAGAAGAGTTTTCACCTTTAGATTTTCAGAAAACACGAATCTACAGGATGTTTTCTCTGCAAATTTCAATTTTTGAGAAGTTCGGTGCCAAATTTGAGAATTTTTTAAGGCTAATTTTAATATATTCTTAAATCACCCGATAATGACTGATAAATATGAGATATTTAATTAGAAATTGTTCCTCTTGACCTCCAAACTAAAAAAAAAACGCGAAAATTTACAAATTTCGACCTTTTTAAAAAATACGGTGAAAAATTCACTCAGAAACTGCTAAAGATTAGTATAAATCATTTCATTAAATAATTTGCATTTCCAGACTTCCTGATTTTAAGAAAAAAAATATAAAAATGGCATTTCTATCTGCCAATTTCTGTTTTCTGCGGAACTAAGATACCAAATTTGAGAACTATTTTAAGACTTCTTTAAGTCTATTCATAAATGTTTCCAGTTAATTCTGAAAAAAAAAAATCTACAAGGTGTTCTATTTGCAAATGGTTTCTGAGAACTAGGTTGCCAAATTCGAATTCCTAAATGACTTGTAGTTTGCTGTAGTATAGAATTTTTGATTCAAAAATTGTTCCTTTTGACATCAAGATTCTTTAAAAAAACATGATATTCAGGGCGATCCTCTGCAAATTTTTAGGTTTTAGAGAAACACAGTGCCAAATTTTCAGTACTCTTTTATGATTCATTTAAAAATATTTTTGAATCCATTGAGAAATTTGTTTTTCTTCACTTCCAGATTTAAAAAAAAATAAGAATAAACAGGATGTTTCATTTGCAAATATCTGTGATTTTGAGAACTTGGGTGCTAAGAATATTTTTAGAACACTCGAAAACTGCTAAAGTTGAGTAGATGATATACCATTGAGGAATTTTAGAATATTTTTAGATCACTCGATAATTACTAAAGATAAGTGTGGGATGTTTAATTAGAAATTGTTCCTCTTGGCCTCCAAACTAAAAAAAAAACGTGAATATAGAGGAAAATCGATTTATAAATTTCGATGTTTTTAAAAAATACGGTGGAAAATTCACTCGAAAACTGCTAAAGATAAGTATAAATAATTTCATTGAGGAATTTGTATTTCTAGACTTCCTGATTTTAAGAAAAAATATAGAAATGGCATTTCTATCTGCCAATTTCTGTTTTCTTGGGAACTAAAACTGCTAAAGTTGAGTAGATGATATACCATTGAGAAATTTGTTTCTCTTGAGTTCCAGACTTTAAAAGAATAAAAATGAACAATTTGTTGCATATGCCAATTTCTGTGTTTTTGAGAAGTGGGGTGCCAAATTTGAGAATTCCCTTAAGGTTCATTTTAGAAGATTCTTAGATGACTTGAACATTGCTGGTAGGTATAGAATGTTTGATTCAGCAACAGTTCTCCTTCATTTGTTAAATTCATTTTTTTTTAGAAAACTGGTAACAGTTTAGTGTCCTCTTTTGGATTTATTAAAAAAAAACTGAAATCAGTCGAAAACTACTAGAGAAAAATTGTTTCCCTTGATTATCAAAAATGATATTTTTTAACGACAGATTGTCCAATTTTCTTGCAAGAAATGTGATATGATAGTGATGGAAATGAAACACTATCACTAATAGTAGAAAGAAACGTGCATTTATTACTTGTACAACTTAATTTAGAATAACCTATATACCTAATTTATTACTACAGTTTTCCAGGTATTATTGAAATAGGATTTAATCATTTTTCAAATTCTTCTTCCTCCACATACTTATCTATAGTCCGTTCGAAGCATACCAGCATCCTGAACGCAGTATCTTTGTACGTATCCTGTTTGACCAAGCACTTTTCCATGAGGGCGTTAACGAGACCCATTTCATGGCTGTCAACTAAAGGTTCAAAGTACTCCGCGATGTTCTCTTTAACAAAGTCCCCATTTTCGTCTAGAAATTCGTAAGCCTTTGCCACGCAAGCCGAATACTTTTTTAATTGGTGGACATCGACTTCGTCTCCTTCTAAGACCTCTAACATCTTGTAGCAATGGGCTGCAGGGTCTTCTTCGCTGGAGCTGCCAAAAGTCGGGTGATGCTTTTCGCCTTCTTCCTGATGAGAAGGCACCTAAAATGGCTTTGATTAAACTAAAAACAACAAAATAGGGTGGCGTTTTACCCCCAGGCAAGCTAAGGCCAACGTGGCCACTATTAAGTGTGGACAATGAGAGAACATGATGCTTTGTGACTTTGAATTGGTCCCTGCTGCTTCCTCTAGCAAATTAGTGGTAATCATTTTCTTAAACCTGGCAATTTAAAATTTAATGACATGTTATCGTAAAGTACAAAACTCGATTGAAAACTGATATTAGTGAGTAACGTAATAATCTCATTGAGCTCATGTTTTACGTTTTTCAGAACAGTAATTTGTTGAAAGTAAAGGATTATGCAACGTTTTTGAACAAAAAACACATTTTTGCTATAAAAATTTATTAACGACTTGTCATTCTTCACACTTCATTACGAATTCCTTTAAGCCATTACCACACACTTCCAGTAGACAAAACTATTACCCATCGAAACCATCATGCTAAAATTCGCGATTCCCATAGTTTTTACCTTCCTCAGCCACCTCACGCGAGTGCAACCCTGCACAACTTGTTTTCAGGATTTAACAGTCTGGGTTCACCCGGCCAACAGTGAAGGGTGGGGCTTGGGCATTAAAAACCCACCCCTAGACCCCCACAGTTTGGGTGTTCCAAATTTAGAGGAAGTCAGGGTTTTCTGCACTAAACAGTCAATCCTCTCGTACGTCGCCAGAGGGTTTATTAGAGACCTCACCAACATGACCGTCTTGTATATTTATGGCTGCACCTTTGAGGCTATAGCCCCAGGGGCTTTCGTCAATCTACCAAACTTAACTGCGATGGTTATAACGGGTAACCAGCTAAAGGAAATAGAAGCAGGAGTGTTTAGTGATCTACCCAGTCTGAAGAAGTTACACTTGCACAATAACAAGTTGGTGCATATACAAGATGAAGCTTTTGCTAAACTTCCCAGTCTTCGCTTCATAAACTTGAGTGAGAATTTATTAGTCCACATGAGGAGTGAGTGGTTTGGCAGCTCGAAGTTAACGATAGAGACGTTTTTCATGCAGAAGAACCTTTTGACGGAAATTCCTCAAGGGATGTTTGAAGGGTGGAGGAACCTGAGCTGGTTTAATATTGATTACAACCAAATCTCATCTATCCACTCAGGGGCCTTTAGGGATATCGCTCCTAAGATCAGAAACTTGGGCCTTCACCATAACCGTTTAAAATACCTCTCTCTTAACAGCTTTTCTGAGAGAGTTCATATAGAAATTTTAAGAATCAGTGCTAATTTATTTAACTTCCTGCCTGAAGAGTTTCTTAGGAAAGCCAAAGTGGACTTTCTCTACGTCCACGGTAACCCTTTAAGATGCTCCTGCTTGCACAAAATCAGCAGGATTGCTTACGAAAAGGGCAACACTATAGTGGACTACGCTTCAGACCCCTACGTTTTAAGACAGTGCAAAAGTGACTACGTTCCAGTTTGCGTGGTCCCCAAAAACAATGACCAGCGGTGCTATGAGGAAACCGACGAAGAGTCAACTAAATATTTCTTAAGTTATCTAAGGAAGATTGGATTGGATCGCAATCCCAACGAAAAGTGCGCCATGTTCGACGTTTTGCTCTAGCTTTTAGCAGGACAACAAATCAATTTGGTGGTAAATAAGTAACTCTTTTACGACTTGTTCATTGTTTCGTTCTTTCTGATATCCCGGGAACTGACAATTTAATTCGGACGAGGGTTGAATTTTTATTCTCGCCCCTCGGCCGTAAATTCAGTTGCGCATTGCAAATGAAAACTTTTATTTAAACGGATTAAAGAGGCTTTTCAGGAAAATTTGCATATTATCCATGTTTGGAGCCGTTTTGAGCAGCAAGGATTGTAATAAAATATAATAGACTATGATTAATAAGCCCTGTGGATTATTGGTTGTCCGAGGCTTGTGTGACAAAATAAACGGGTTTTCAGATAAAATATTGGGGTGTTAATACCATAAAATATTTTTTGTGAAAATATAAATATTAGAAATGTTTAAAATGTTGTGAAAAATTTGTGAAAAGGAACCCACAGTTGTAACTCCAACCTACAATTGTAAACTGCACCCTGACTTTAAAATTGTAGTTTTGTAATTTAATTGTAACTTGAATTTGCAATTGTAACTTAAAGCTTTAGTTGTAACTTTAGTCTCCAACTTAAAGTTACATTTGTAGGTCCTAGTTACAACTGTAGGTTCAAAGTACAATTGTAGGTTGAATTTACAAATTTGAACCTACAGTTTATAAATTGAACCTACTAAAACTTAAGATTATAGGTTGAAGTTAAAATAGTAGGTTTAAAGTAGAGCTGTAAGTTCAAGTTTCACTTATTGGTGCAAATTTTAGATTTAACCTACAATTTTAATTTGAACCAACAATTGTAACTTAAATCTACAGCTGTTTCTTCAACTTACAGTTATAAGTTAAAGCTTTGCAACTTGAGCTTGTAATTGTAACCTCAACCTCAACCAAATTTCAACAAGAAATTTTAATTGTAATTTAAACCTACGATTGTAATTTTAGGTCCACAGGTAACTAGAACACTTTTAGGTCGCAGTTACAACTGTAGTTCCAAGGTACAATTGTAGGTTGAATTTACAAATTTGAACCTACAATTGTAAGTTTAACCTACAGTTGCAACTTGAATTTACAATTATAACTTAAACTTACAATAGTTATTTGAACCTACAATTGTAACTTAAAATTGTAGGTTGAAGTTATAATAGTAAGTTTAAGGTAGAGCTCTAAGTTCAAGTTTCAATTTTTGGTACATATTTGTAGGTTTAAATTACAATTTTAAATTGAACCAACAATTGTAATTTCAATCTACAGCTGTATTTTTAACTTACAATTGTAGTTTAAAGCTTGTAACTTGAATTTGCAATTGTAACCTCAACCTACAATTACAGCTCGAAACTTAAATTGTAATTTAAATGTACAAATGTAATTTCAACTTACCGGTAACCTAAAGCATAAAGTTTATACTTACCCTATGTGTAAATAACTTGAACCTGGAACTGTAAGTTGACGCTACAACTGTAACTTAAATCTTGTAATAGTAACTTGAACCTACATTTATAACTCACAGTTGTAACTTCAACGTGCAATTGTAATTTGAAGCTTCAGTTGTAACTTGAACCTACAAATTGCAACTTTAACCTACAGTTATAAGTTGCACCTAAAATTGTAACTTGAACCCACAGTTATCACTTGCACTCACAATTGTAGTTTTGTAAGTCAGCTGTAACTTGAAGTTACAATTTGTAACTTCAACTTACAATTGTAACTTGAAGTTTAAATTGTAACTTAAAGCTTCAATTGTTACTTGAATCTGCAATTGTAACTTCAACCTACCATTGCAACTTCAGCATACAATTGCAACTTGAAGCTTCAGTTGTAACTTGAGTCTACAACGTGAAGTTACACTTGTAGGTCCTAGATACAACAGTAGGTGCAAGGTAAATTATCAGTCGAATTTACAAATTTAAACTTACAATTGTCAGTTGAACATACAGTTGTAACTTAAATTTACAATTGTAACTTCAATTTTGTTTGCACATTGTACGTTTTAACAATCTGATATAGTACATTTTAACAATCCACACCTTCCCATAAGAAACTCATTGCACAGTGCTTTTTAAATGGGACAAGAAAGATGGAGGTATACATCTTTGTAAGTTCAAATTACAATTTTAACTTGAACCAATAGTTGTAACTTCAATCTACAACTGTATTTTTAACTTACAATTGTAGGTTAAAGCTTGCAACTTGAATTTGCAATTGTAACCTCAACATACAATTACAGCCTGAAGCTTAAATTGTAATTTAAAGGTACAAATGTAATTTCAACCTACAATTGTAACCTTAAGCATAAAGTGTATATTTACCCTATGAGTAAATAACTTGAACCTGGGACTGTAAGTTGACGCTACAACTGTAACTTAGATCTTGTAATAGTAACTTGAACCTACATTTATAACTTACAGTTGTAACTTCAACCTGCAGTTGTAATTTGAAGCTTCAGTTGTAACTTAAACCTACAAATTGCAACTTTAACCCACAATTATAACACTCACAATTGTAGTTTTGTAAGTTAGCTGTAACTTGTAAATTGTAACTTGAAGTTTAAACTGTAACTTAAAGCTTCAATTGTTACTTGAATCTGCAATTGTAACTTCAAACTACCATTGCAACTTCAGCATACAATTGCAACTTGAAGCTTCAGTTGTAACTTGAGTCTACAACATGAAGTTACACTTGTAGGTCCTAGATACAACAGTAGTTGCAAGGTAAATTATAAGTCGAATTTACAAATTTAAACTTAAATTGTCAGTTGAGCATACAGTTGTAACTTAAATTTACAATTGTAACTTCAATTTTGTTCGCATATTGTACGTTTTAACAGTCCGATATAGTACATTTTAACCATCCACACCTTCCCATAGGAAACTCATTACGCAGCGCTTTTTAAATGGGACAAGAAAGATGGAGGTATATATATTTGTAAGTTCAAATTACAATTTTAACTTGAACCAACAATTGTAACTTCAATCTACAGTTGTATTTTTAACTTACAATTGTATGTTAAAGCTTGTAACTTGAATTTGCAATTGTAACCTTAACCTACAATTACAGCTTGAAGCTTAAATTGTAATTTAAAGGTACAAATGTAATTTCAACCTACAATTGTAACCTAAAGCATAAAGTATATACTTACCCTATGAGTAAATAACTTGAACCTGGAATTGTAAGTTGACGGTACAACTGTAACTTAAATCTTATAATAGTAGCTTGAACCTACATTTATAACCCACAGTTGTAACTTCAACCTGCAATTGTAATTTGAAGCTTCAGTTGTAATTTGAACATACAAATTGCAACTTTACTCCAGACCAACAACTGTAGCTTCAAGGTAGGTTGAATCTACAAATTTAAACCTACAATTGTAACTTAAAATTGTAGGTTGAAGTTAGAATAGTAGGTTGAATGTAGAACTGTCAGTTCAAGTTTCAATTTTTGGTGCATATTTTAGATTTAACTTACAATTTTAATTTGAATCTACAGCTGTACTTTTATCTTACAATTGTAGGTTAAAGCTTGTAACTTGAATTTGCAACTGTAACCTCAACCTACAATTACAGCTCGAAGCTTTAATTGTAACTGAAATGTACACTTGAAAGTTCAACCTACAATTGTAACCTGAAGTATAAAGCGTATACTTACCCCATGAGTAATTAATTTCCACCTGAAACTGTGACTTGACGCTACAACTGTAACTTAAATCTTAGAATAGTAATTTGAACCTACAACTATAACTACAACCTGCAATAGTAACTTGAAATTTCAATTATAATTGGCACCAACAGTTGTAACTTCAACCTAAAAATTGCAACTTTAACCTACAATTATAACTTGCACCTAAAATTGTAACTTGAACCCACAGTAACTTGACATAATTTCGTCGTAGCTTGACATTACAATTAGTATCTTGACATTACAATTAGTAACTTGACATTACAATTTGTACATTACAATGTGTAACGTCAACTTACAATTGTAACTTGAAGTTTCAATTGAAACTTGAAGCTTCATTTGAAACTTGAGTCTGCAATTGTAACTTCAACCTACCATTGTAACTTCAACCTACAATTGCAACTTGCAGCTTCACATGTAACTTGAGTCTAAAACTTGAAGTTACACTTGTAGGTCCTAGTTACAAATGTAGGTTCAAGGTACAATTGTAGGTTGAATTTACAAATTTGATCCGAGAATTTATAAGTTGAACCTACAGTTGTAACTGAAATTTATAATTGCAACTTAGACTTACAATAGTTATTTGAACCTATAATTGTAACTAAAGATTATAAGTTGAAGTTAAAATAGTAGGTTCAAGTTAGAGCTGTAAGTTCAAGTTTCACTTATTGGTGCGACTTTATAGATTTAACCTACAATGTTAATTTAAAGCTAAAATAGTAACTTAAATGTACAGCTGTTCCTTCAACTTGCAGTTGTAAGTTAAGGCTTTGCAACTGGAGCTTGTAATTGTAATCACAACCTCAACCTCAACCTCAACCTCAAGAAAATTACAACATGAATCTTTAATTGTAATTTAGACGTACTATTGTAATTTAAATCTACAATTGCAACTTGAAGCTTCAGTTGTAACTTGAGTCTACAACTTGAAGTTACACTTGTAGGTCCTAGTTACAATTTTAGGTTCAAGGTACAATTGTAGGTTAAATTTACAAAGTTGAAACTACAATTGTAACTTGAACCTACACATGTAACTTGAACCTACAATAGAAATTTGAACAGTTGATGCTTTAAGTTACGATTGTGGTTACAAATTAAAATTGTACGCTTAAAGTTAAAATCAAAATTTCAAATTGTAATTGTAGGTTGAGGATACAATTGCAAGTTCAAATTACAAGCTTTAACCTACAATTGTAGATTGAAGGTACAGCTGCGTATTCTAGTTGCAATTGTTTATTCACGTTAAGATTGCAGGTTGGATCTACAAAGTTGCACCCTTAATTGAAGCTTGAACTTACAGCTGTACATTTAACCTACAATTGTAAGTTCAACCTACAATTTTAAGTCAAAATTGTAGGTACTATTTTAGGTTCAAGTTACAATTGTAGATTGAAGTTACTCCTTTAGGTCCTAGTTACAACTGTAGCTTCAAGGTACAATTGTAGGTTGTTTACAAATTTAAACCTACAATTATAAGTTTAACCTACAGTTGCATCTTAAATTTACAATTATAAATTAAACTTACAATAGTTATTTGAACCTACAATTGTAACTTAAAGTTGTTGGTTGAAGTTACAATAGCAGGTGGAAGGTAAAGGCTGTCAGTTCAAGTTTCAAGTTATTGGTGCATATTTGTAGATTTAGCTTACAATCCTAACCTGAACACTAACAACTGTAACTTGAATCTACAGCTGTATTTTTAATTTGCAATTATAGGTTAAAGCTTGTAACTTGAATTTGCAATTGTAAAGTCAACCTACAATTATAGCTTGACGCTCCAATTGTAGCTTAAAACGTACAATTGTAATTTCAACCTCAATTGTAAGCTAAAGCATAAAGAGTATACTTGCCCTCTGAGTAAGTAACTTCAGCCTGCAACTGTAACTTGACGCTACAACTGTAACTTAATTCTTAGAATAGTAACTTGGACCTACAATTATAAATACAACCTACAATTGTAACTTGAAACTTCAATTATAACTGGAACCCACAATTGTAACCTCAAACTATAATTGTAATTTGAAGCTTCAGTTGTAGTTAAAGTTAAAATAGTTGTGATCACTAAATCGTTTTGTTGAAAATAAAAGAAATTATTATTATTATTAGTTACAACTGTATTCAAGGTACAATTGTAGGTTTAATTTACAAATTTGAACATAGGTTATTGTAAGTTAAACCTATAGTTGCATTTTAAATTTAAAATTATAACTTAAGCTCACAATAGTTATTTGAACCTACAATTGTAACTTAAAATTGTAGGTTGAAGTTTCAATAGTAGGTTGAAGGTAGAGCTATAGGTTCAAGTTTAAATTTTTGGTGTTTATTTGCAATTGTAACCTTAACCTACAATTATAGCTTGAAGCTTTAATTGTAAATTAAAGGTACAATTGTAATTTCAACCTACAATTGTAACCTAAAGCATTGAAATTTCAACCTATAATTGTAATCTAAGGCATAAAGTATATACTTACCCTATGAGTATGTAAATTCAACCTGCAACTGTAACTTGACCCTACAACTGTAACTTAACTCTTAGAATAGTAACTCGAACCTAAAATTATAACTACAAACGACAATTGTAACTTGAAACTTTAATTATAATTGGAACCCACAGTTGTAACTTCAACCTACAATTGTAATTTGAAGTTTCAGTTGTAACTTGAATCTACAAATTGCAACTTTAACCTACAATTATAACTTGCACCTAAAATTGTAACTTGAATCCACATTTTTCACTTGCACTCACAATTGTAGTTCTACTACACTGCACAGTTGTAACTTCAACCTACAATTGTAATTTGAACCTTCAGTTTTAACTTGAATCTACAAACTGCATCTTTAACGTACAAGTATAACTTGCACCTCAAATTGTAACTTTAACACACAGTTGTCACTTGCACTCACAATTGTAGTTTGGTAAATTAGTTGTAACTTGAACCTACAATTTGTAACTTCAACTTACAATTGTAACTTGAAATTTTAATTGTAACTTAAAGCTTCAATTGTAACTTGAATCTGCAATTGTAGCTTCAACCTACAATGGCAATTTGAAGCTTCAGTTGTAACTTGAGTCTCCAACTTAAAGTTACTTTTGTAGGTCCCAGTTAGAGCAGTAGGTTGAATTTAAAATTGTAGGTTGAATTTACAAATTTGAACCTACAATTTATAAGTTGAACGTACAGTAGTAACTTAAATTTACAATTGCAACTTAAACTTAAAATAGTGGTTTGCACCTACAAGTGTAACTTAAGATTACAAGTTGAAATTAAAATAGTAGCTTTAAGGTAGAGCTGTAAATTCAAGTTTCAATTTTTGGTGCATATTTGTAGATTTAACTTACATTTTTAATTTGAACTAACAATTGTAACTTGAATCTACAGCTATATTTTAAACTTAAAACTGTAGGTTAAAACTTATAACTTAAATTTGCAACTGTAACCTTAACCTATAATTACAGCTTGAAGTTTAAATTGTAATTTAAAGATAGAAATGTAATTTCAACCTACATTTGTAACCTAAAGCATAAAGTGTATACTTACTCTATGAGTAAGTAATTTCAACCTGCAACAGTAACTTGACGCTACAACTGTAGCTTAACTCTTAGAATAGTAAATTGAACATACAATTCTAACTACAACCTACAATTGTAACTTATTTTTTCTCAACTATAACTTGAACCCACAGTTGTAACTTTAACCTACAATCGTAATTTTAAGCTTCATTTGTATCTTGAACCTACAAATTGCAAGTTTAATACAGTTGTAACTTGCACTTACAGTTGTAGTTTTGTAATTTGGTTGTAACTTGAACTTACACTTTGTAACTTCAACTTACAATTGTAAATTGAAGTTTCAATTGTAACTCAAAGTTTCAATCGTAACTTGAATCTGCAATTGACACTTCAACCTACCATTGTAACTTCAACCTACATTTGCAACTTGAAGCTTCAGTTGTTACTTGAGTCTACAACTTGAAGATCCTAGTTACAACTGTAAGTTCAAGGTACAATTGCAGGTTGAATTTACAAATTTGAACCTACTATTTATAAGTTGAACCTACAGTTGCAACTTAAATTTACAATTGTAAGTTCAAATAACTATTCTAAGTTTAAGTTGCAATTATACGTGTAATTTACAACTGTAACTTAAGATTATAAGTTGAAGTTAAAATAGTAAGTTCAAGGTAGAGCTGTAAGTTCAAGTTACAATTATTGGTGTGAATTTATATATTTAACTTGCAATTTTAATTTGAACCTACAATTGGAACTTAAATCTACAGCTGTTCCATCAACTTACAGTTGTAAGTTAAAGCTTTGCAACTTGAACTTGTAATTGTAACGTCAACCTCAACCAATTTACAACATAAAGCTTTAATTGTAATTTAAACCTACAATTGCAATTTGAAGCTTCAGTTGTAACTTGGGTCTACAACTTGAAGTTACACTTGTAGGTCCTAGTTGCAACTGTAGGTTCAAGGTACAATTGTAGGTTGAATTTACAAATTTAAACGTAACGGTGCCAAACGTATTTTGAAAAAAAAAAACTTTGACTACATTTTTGCAAAATTTTGAGTATTTTCGCAAAATTTCGAATACTCTTTTAAAATTTGTTTTGTAAAGATATGTATTTTCCCAAAAATGGCTAAAGGAATATGATGTTCTATTCAGATATTGTCCCTCTTGAGCTAGAGTTGTTAAGAAAACAACAATATACACGGTGTTATATTTGCATTTTTTTTCTTTATAAATTTAAACTTTTTAAATTCTTATCGCATCTAGTGAAGAAGTGAGAAGAAAAGCGTTATTAATAGGATGAAGGTGAAAGAAGTTGATGACATAGATTAGCTGCTGGTCTTGGTCAAGGCTTAAATTAGAAACCATTCTTCAAGATTTAGGGAATTAATTAAGAAGTTAATAATAGATAGGGACCAAATACTACCAATTTATTAACTGAAGACCCATGTCCTATTATTAGGCTCACCTAACGACCGTAAACTATTATTACCATTGTCTTGTTTTTTTTATGAATCACCCAAAACCTTTAATCAGGAAATCACCGTGTCCTTCTCGGCTTTAATATAAAATCTCCAAACAGTCATACGTTAAACATCTTAAGCACAAGAGGTTTTTAGTGTTTCATCCTTAAGCAACATGAAGTTATTGTGTTTGATGACCAGTGTGCTCTTTGTCTTGGCAATAACAACCAGCACAGTAAGTACAGTTTTAATAATAAAGAATTTGCAGAGTGCAAACTCTAATACGCTGCCTTTGTTTCGACTCTCATTCATCTTTAGGATATTAAAAAAACAACCTAAAATATATATTTTTAGCATTCCGCCCCACTTTCTCCTGACGAAGACTTCCAAATGAGGCACCAGGAGTGCCTGCAAGAGACGGGAGCCACCGAGGAGATGATGGTCATAGCCCTACGAGGAGACTTTCCCGAAGAGGCGGAGTTTAAGAAGCTGCTGGTGTGCATGGGTAAAAGGGGCGGCGTCATCGACTCAGAGGGCAACTACCAAAAGGAACTGTTAAAACGCAAGCTGATGAGGTATGTGGACGACGAACTTTTGGTGGATCACTTGCTCGACGAATGCCTGGTGAAGAGGGCCACCCTCGAGGACACGGCTTACGAAATGGCAATCTGTACTTATAAAAAAATCAAAGGAGAGAGTCAATAATTTCTTCTAATAATCTATTTTTAGTATAAGATATTTAATAAAAAACAATAAGTAGTATTTTGTAGTTAACCTCTATTCCCTCCAGGTCCTCTCACGGTTTCAAAAGTGCACTTGAAGATCTCAAAGGCAGTCTCCCTCGGCGAGTCTTTCTGGATCATGCATTTCTCGATCATAGGCTCCATGTTAAAATCGGGGCCCAGTCCTATGCCCCCCATGTTATTCTGCATGAACATCCTGGCGATCTCTCTTTCGGCCATCCCGTTGCCTTTTAGCAGGTTCTCCTTGTTCCCAACGCACACCAAAAAGTCCTTAAAGTTGTCGTTTCTCCTTAGAACTTCCATATCCAGTTGATGAAAAAAATCGTCACCAAAACCATATTGGACTTTACAGTCTACAGCGTTTTGGGTGGCGTCCTGCGAAAAAAAATGTATTAAAATGATGTTGGAAAACTTTAGTGGCAAAGACTTACTGAGTAACTGAGTCCCAAAAAGAAGCACAGAAGCACAAGCAGTTGATGAAACATTTTTGTATCTTTACAAAATTTCCTGTTGATCCCTTTATATATAAAATATGCTGAACCCAGTTGATTCTCTTGTAGTCACCTATTGTCTATTATCTGGTCATGTTTACCTGTAATAACTTGTAAATGGAGCAATTATATTGTACGATGATGAATGCCAATAAAGTTTGTTTGTCACGTTGCTAATATACAACAACACTAGAAAAAAACACAGGATATGAAGCAAAGAATGGTACTTAAAATAAACTAATTTACCACTTATGGTATTTCACATAAAAAAAGCAATTTTTATTTGATTCGGACCTCGTTTTTCTTCTCCTCGGCTTTATATTTCCCAATTTTCCACGCAATTTCCAGAAAACTCGGGAGAGGCGCATAAAATCCCGCGTGATGAAATATTTAAATCACTTTACTGCCAACTTTAAACTTGTTAGGAACGATACCAGTTAAATTTTTTAAGACCCCTCAGGGGAGTTTTGCGGATGCTCTGCGGTATTTTTGCATTAACTAGTGGAAAAAACATGGAAACATAAGCCCGAGCTTTTATCCAAAGCTCGAGGAGCATTCGGTATTAATGGAACGTCAATACTCGACTTTACTCAATCCGCCCTAATCCTCTTATCCGGAGCGTTTACGACTACAAAGCAAACATGTTTCAGCCCCAAGAAAAAAGGGAACATTTGAACAGCAAAGTTTCCATTTAGTAATAAAAATCTCGACCTCTATATAAGGAAATTTATCACGCCAAAGGGCGAAATTACCACCTCCCATTAAATCCCCATTTTCTTTTAAGTAAGATGGATATCCGAAGGCAGCACCACTTCAGTAACGCCGAAGGAATTAATTCTGCAATTCCACTTGGCAAAGCCGCAATAAGTTATCCATTAATTGCCGAATAATTACTTTGCTCGCGGCGACCTAATGGAAAGCACTTCTTTCCGGATTCTAATGGGGCTTTCGGTTTGTTTCAGCTGGTCTCCAGCAACACCACCCAGAGGAATTGGAGGGGCATCTTCATAGCTCTGCTGGTTATCGTGGTGGTACTGTCGCTGATCGTGACCTCGGTGGTACTGCTCACCCCGCCGGACGAGGGGCCCAGAGTCAAGGGTACAAGGTTTGAGCTGGAGGATATATTGAACCATGCGTTTCAGCCCCTTCGGTTCAATGGAACTTGGATTTCTAGTAAGTGTACAGCTACTCGCAATAATGCAAAAAGTAGCTAGAAAGTAGAGAAAATTAAATTTCTAAATTGAGGATAGTACTTCACGGAAACATCACACTCGTACTTATCTTACTTCTACAACTTACCAATATGGTATCACATTTACCAGCTATCACTTACCTGCGAAAGAATAAAAATTCAACGACAATATTCATACTTTCAACAAAAGGTGACTTTGAATTTTGCAACTTTTAATACCAAATTGTTGGTTGAAGTTACAATGTTTGTAGGTACAACATACACAATTATAGGTTTCAGTTAAAATTGTAGGTTCAAGTTACAATTGAAGCTCTAACTGTTACTTCAAATTCTAGCTTGAGGTTACAATGGTAGGTTGAAGTTACAATTGTGGATTCAAGTTGCAATTGAAACTTCAAGTTGCAATTGTAAGTCGAAGTTGCAAATTGTTGGTTCAAGTGACAACTAAAACTTCAAGTTACAATTGTGGTATATAATCGTAGGTTAAAATTGCATTTTGTAGGTGCAAGTAATAAATGAAATGTCGAAATACAATTGTAGGCTGAAGTTACAGCTGTGGGTTCAAGTTAGAATTGAAGTTTCAAGTTACGATTGTAGGTTGTAGTTATAATTGTAGGTTCAAGTTACTATTGTAGATTTAAGTTACAGTTGTAGGTTCAAGTTATAGTTGTAGCTTAAAGTTACTTACTCATAGAATATGTATACACTTTACGCCTTAAGTTACAATTGGAGGTTGAAATTACAATTATACGTTTAAATTACAAATAAGGCTTCGAGTTATAATTGTAGGTCGAGGTCAAATCTACAAATTTGCACCAATAATTGAATATTGAACTTACAGCTGTACCTTCAACCTACTCTGTAACTTCGATTTACAATTTTAAGTTACAATTGTAGGTTCAAATTAGTATTCTAAGTTCAAGTTACAATTGTAAATTTAAGTTACAACTGTAGGTTCAACTTACAGTTGTAGGTTTAAATTGGTAAATTCAACTTACCGTACCTCGAACTACAGTTGTAACTAGGACTTACAAGAGTAACTTCAAGTTGTCGACTAAAGTTACCACTCAAGCATCAAGTTGCAATTGTAAATTGAAGTTACCATTGAAGCTTCAAATTACAATTACAAGTTGAAGTTACAAATTGTAGCTTCCAGCTACAACTAAATTGCAAAACTACAACTCAAGTTACAATTTTGGGTTCAAGTTACAATTGTACGTTCAAGATATAATTGTAGGTTAAAATTGTAATTTATAAGTTCAGGTTAGAACTGCAGCTTCAAACTACAATTGTAGGTTCTAGTTATAATTGTAGGTTCAAGTTACTACTGTAGATTTAAGTTTGAGTTGTAGTTTCACGTTATAATTGCAGGTTGAAGTTACTTACTCATAGGGTAAGTATACACTTTATTACAAATCTAAGTTGAAATTAAAATCATTCGTTTAAATTACAATTAAAGATTCATGTTGTAAGTGCAGCTAGGTTTTGATTATATGTTCACATTTTTAACCTTGAATCTACAGTTGCAACTTAGACCTACAAGTGTAACTCCTAATTGTAGACTCAAGTTACAATTGACGCTTCAAATAAGCGGGAAGTTGCAATGTTTTTTTAATTGTAAATTGAATCTAAAATTGTAACTTTAAGTAAGAACTTTAAGTTACAATTTTAAGCTGAAGTTACGATTGTACATTCAAGTTACAATTGAAGCTTGAAATTATGAATGTAAGTTGTAGGTTCAAGTTACAAATGCGGTTTTAAGTTACAACTGTAGGTCCATTTTTTAAATGTAAGTTAAAATTGCAATTTGTAAGTTCAAGTTACGAAGCTTCAAATTACAATTGTAGGTTGAAGTTACGGTGAAGAACGGTGGGTGTTGAAGTTACCAGTTAGAATTAAAGTTTCATGTTACAGTTGTATGTGTAGCTGTAATTGTAGGTTAAAATTATTATTGCAGATTTAGGTGACAGTTGTAAGTTCAAGTTATAGTGGGAGTTATGCTTTAGGTTACTATTGTAGGTTGAAGTTACAATTGTAAGATGAAGATACAATTGTAGATTCAAGTTGTAATTAAAACCTTAATTTATAATTGTAAAATTTAAAATTGAAAGTTGAAGGTACAGTTGTAGATTGAAGCTACAGTTGTTGGTTTAAGTTAACATTGTAGGTCAAATCTACAAATTTGCAGCAATAATTGAAACTTAACCTTACAGCTGTACCATCAATCTACTATGTAATTTTGACCTACAATTTTAAGTTACAATTGTGGGTTCAAATTAATATTCTAAGTTCAAGCTACAATTGTAAATTTAAGTTAGAACTGTAGGCTCAACTTACAATTGTAGGTTCAAATTTGTTGATTCGACCTAAAATTATACCTTGAACCTACAGTTGTAATTAGGACCTACAAGTGTAACTTCATATTGTAGACTTAAGCTATAACTGAAGATTCAAATTGCAACTGTAGATTTAAGTTACAATGGTAGGTCAAAGATTCAACTGTCGTTTCAAGTTACAATTGTAGCTTCAAATTACAATTGTAAATTGAAGTTACAAATTTTAGGTTTCTATTCTAAACTCAATTACAAAATTCCAATTGTAAGTTCAACTAACGACTGTAGGTTCAAGTTACAATTTTAGGTTCATGTTATAATTATAGGTTAAAATTGCATTTGTAAGTGCAGGTTATAACTGAGTTTTCAATGACAATTATAGGATAAAGTCACAACTGTGGGTTCCAGTTAGAATTAAAGTTTCAAGTTACATTTGTTGTAGTTGTAATTGCAGGTTCAAGTTACTATTGTAAATGTACGTTACAGTTGTAGGTTCACGTTATAATTGCAGCTTGAAATTACTTACTCATAGGGCAAGTATCCATTTTATTCTTTAGGTTACAATAAAAGATTGATGTTGTAACTGCAGGCTGCGGTTACAATGGTATGTTCACATTTGTAAATTCAACCTACAATTGTACCATGAACCTACATTTGTAACTTCTAGTTGTAGATTCAAGTTATAATTGAAGCTTCAAGTTGCAGTTGTAGGTTCAGGTTACAATGGTTCTTTTATTGTAATTTGTATCTACAATTTTAATTTTAAGTAATAACTTTAAGTTACTATTTTACGTTGAAGTTACAATTGTAGGTTCAAGTTATAATTGAAGCTTTTAGTCACAATTGAAGCTTCAAGTTACAATTGTAAGTTGAAGTTACAAATTGTAGTTTCAAGTTACAAATTTGGTTTCAAGTTACAATTGTCGGTTCATGTTGTAACTGTAAGTTAAAATTGCAATATGTAAGTTCAGGTTAGTTGAATTGAAGCTTCAAATTACAATTGTAGGTTGAAGTTACAACTGTAGGTTCCAATTAGAAGTGATGTTTCAAGTTACAATTGTAGGTTCAAGTTACTATTGTAGATTTAAGTAACAGTTGTAAGTTCAAGTTTAAGATGCAGACTGGAGTTACAATCATAATTGAAGTTACAAATGTAGATTCACGTTGCAATTAAAGCTTCAAGTTACAATTGTAATTTGAACTTACAATTTTATTTTCAAGTTATAGTTGTAGATTAAAATTACAATTTTTAAGTTCAGGTTGAACTGAAACTTCAAATTACAAGTTTAGGTTAAAGTCACAACTGTGGTTTCTACAAAGTCTCTTAAATCTACAAATTTGCACCAATAAATAAAGCTTGAACTTACAGCTCTACCTTGAACCTACTATTGTAACTTCAACATGTAATTTTAAATTACAATTTTAAATTTAATTTTCAACTGTAGGTTCAATTTACAATTGTAAATTTAAACTTGTAAATTCAACCTACAATTGTACTTTGAACCTACATTTGTAACTAGGACCTAGTAGTGTAACTTCAAGTTGTATACTCAAGTTACAACTTGAACTTGCAATTGTAGGTTGCAGTTACAATTATAAGTTGAAGTTACAATTGTCGATTTAAATTACAACTGTAGCTTCAAGTTACAATTGTAAGTTGAAGATAAAAATTGTAGGTTCAAGCTACAAATCAATTACAAAACTGCAATTGTAAATTCAAGATACAACTGTTGGTTTAAGTTACAACTGAAGCTTTAAGTTACAATTTTAATGTGAAGTTACAATCGAAGGTTCAAGTTACAATTGTAATTTGAAGTTACAAATTGTAGGTTCAGGGTACAACTCTGGGTTCAAGTTACAATTTTAGGTGCAAGTTATTATTGTAGGTTAAAGTTGCAATTTGTAGGTTAAAATTACAACTAAAGCTTCAAGTTACAACTGCAGGTTGTAGTTATAATTTTAGGTTCAAGTTACTATGCTCAAATTTAAGTTACCGTTGTAGCATCAAGCTATAGTTGCAGGTTGAAGTTACTTACTCATAGGGTAAATAAACACTTTACGCTTTAGGTTACAATTTCAGATTAAAATTACAATTGTACGTTTAAGTTACAATTAAAGCTTCAAGCTATAATTGTAGGTTGAGGTTACAATTGCAAACTCAAGTTTTAACCTAAGTTAAAATACAGCTGTAGATTCAAGTTCCAGTTGTTGTTTCAGGTTAAAATAGTGAGTTAAATCTGATTTGCACCAAAAATTAAAACTTGAACTTACAGCTCTACCCTCAACTTACTATTGTAGCTTCTACCTACAATTTTAAGTTACAATTGTAGATTCAAATAACTATTCTAAATGTAAATTATAATTGTAAATTGCAATTGTAAGTGTAACTTACAACAAAGTTCAAATTTGTAAATTCAACCTACAACTGTAACTTCAAGCTACAGTTGTAACTAGGACCTAAAAGTGTAACTTCAATTTACAATTATAACTTGAACCTACAATAGTAATTAAAACCTAAAATTTTAGGTTGAAGTTACAATTATAGGTTAAAGGTAGAGTTGTAAGTTCAAGTTTCAATTAATGGTGCAACTTTGTAGATTCAACCTACAATTTTAACTTGAACCAACAATTGCAACGTGAATCTGCAGCTGTACCTTCAATCTAGAATTGAAGAGGTAGGTTAAAGCTTGTAATTTCAACTTGCAATTGTAAACTCAGCTTATAATTATAACTTGAAGCTTTGACTTTATCTTAAACGTACAATCGTAATTTTCAACTACAATTGTAACTTAAAGCATCAATTGTTCAAATTTCAATTGCAGGTTCAAATTATAATTGTAGATTTAAGTTACAACTGTAGGTTTAACTTACAATTGTAATTTCAACTTTGTAGATTCAACCTACGATTGCACCTTGAACTTACAGTTGTAACTAGGACCTAAAAGTGGAACTGCAATCTACAATTATAGCTCTAATAAGTTGAACCTACAACTATAACTTGAACCTACAGTTGTAAGATGATCCTACAATTTCAACTTTAATCCACAATTGTGATTTTAATCTACAATTGTAAGCTAGATCTACAGTTGAAAGTTCAATCTACAATTTGATAATAAAAATTGCAAAAATCAAAGTCACATTTTGTTCGGAAGTTTCTTATTGCCCATTTTTCTGGTAATAGATCATTATTTTATGTTTTGCTTTAGCTTTTCTACTTTCTTTAACCACTTTTTTTCTTTAACCACTTTTAACCACATGTCTCTCTCCTAATATCACTCCTTTGTCTCAGTATAATGTTTTCGTTTTCATTATTTGGATTCACTTAAATTTCCTTTCTTTATGAAAACTTTTTCTTATTTTTTTTTGTTCATTTTTTTTTAAGTTTTAGCTAACAAAATTTGTCTTTTTGGGTTTCTAGTAATAATACTCGTTTATCCTGTTTCGGTTACTTTTATTTTTCTTTGTTACTCTTGCTTCCAATTTGTGTTTTCTTTGTTCCTCCCCCTCTATAATTGCCCTCTTTGGACTTTTTCAACTTCTGACTACTACTGATTCTTCTACTATATTACCTACCAGTAAAAGCATCTGTGCTTTGCTCTTTTACCACCTACTTTCCTATATTTATTTTATCATCTTGACATATATATGAGTGTAAAAATTACCCGAGTTACCTCCCACCTTTCACAAATGCTAAAAATATATAAAGTGCAGCTGGTTAACTTTTAATCTATTTGCTTTTATGAAGCCACTACCAATTTTAAGCGTATCAAACCAATTAATAGATCACTTACAAAGCCACAAAATAACCATTCAACAAGCGCTAATTTAGTGCATGAGTGGTCCCTAATATCGTTCACTATTCCTAGTAATATCGTGTACAATACGTTTCGCAGGTAATGGAATATCGAAAATTCAATACCTCCATAACATTGTGATTTGGGTACGTAGTTGCACACACACCAGTCAAGGTTCTATTCGAACAAAGCTGCAATTTGTATTTCCTATCGGATTTAATATTACAGTACACTGGGTTTGTGCACGACACGAATAAGCTTGATTTACACCCAAGGGATATTTTTATTGCAGACGATGAGCTGCTCTTCAAAGACGAATGGGGAGGCATCAGCATCCTGTTCGCCGGCAACATGTCCCTCAGGACCATCATGTCCAATCAGACATACGTAAGTATTTGTGTTTGCATGGCAACAACAAGTCGGGATAATAATATAAACGTCGCTCCAGAATTTCTGGCAAAATAAACGACGATTTCGTCTTGAATTATAGTTTCCTTTCCCGGGCACTTAATAAATGTTTATGTCGACCGAGGGCCGACCGGTCTAATATTTCAGGATTTTCGATGATAGGAAATTCCCTAAGAGATAAATGATTGCGTCTAGAGCTACCTTAATAAAGGAGTTTCTTTATTTATTCCAGAGAAGGCTCAATCCGAACAGGTACCAGCTCTCGCCGGATCAAAGATACCTGCTTCTTGCTCAGAATGTCAAAAAGCTCTTCAGGCACTCGTATTTGGCTCAATACACGATTTATGATATACAAACTGGGTAAGTAACTATTGCTCATGGTTGGGGGGTGTGCCATTTACGATACTGACTCAAGTCACGTGCGCAAACATTGTCACGTTAGAGCAGACATTCTTAATACTTCAATTCTGATATGTAAGTCAAATTTGCTTTTTTGGCTTGATGTGTGACGAGCAAAAAAAGTGGCTGGTTGACTGCTACATCAACTCAACTGTACGTTGCTTGTGTCTAAAACATTTAAAATTTTAGTCCGTTGCAATGTTACAAATAATGATTAATTTCATGCTTAATTGCATTCCATTAAGCAATAATGATTGGAAAAGTTCGCTGAGTTAATGAATAACCGAATCAGCTAAATAAAGTAGAATCAATCAGAGGCCTAAAACATAACTTCAGTAATTAGTATCTGGTTTATGACGCAAATCGAACAAAAAAGTTGAACCTCAAGGAAGCTTTTCATGTTCAAGCCTCGCAAAGAACACTCCATAAATATTAAATTAAAGAAAAATTTATTACCCTCCCAACTGCAAGCCGCACTTTTGAAATATAATAATAGCAAATGGAGTGCACCAGAGTGCCCCGTTTCATAAGCCACCAAATTTTTAAAACCCCACTGAACCAGGGTTTCAGTTTGAAAAATAGAAAACGAAAAATGATTAACAAAACTGGAGATAAATACTAAAAAAATATACATTTTTTTGCTCTGTTTAAATCGCTTTGCAGCTGCAGCTATTGCACAACATGCAAACGCTCTTTGTCTGGGCTCTAATTAGTCAAATATGGTGGAGAACCTAGTGGAAAATTTCGGTCCCACCCACACTTTTCATTAATAACGATTAAGCCCAAATTTCGCTCGCAAAAACTGCGATGATGTTTGCCACCAAAGCCCTTCTCATAAAGGCACGTTTTTTTCCTGTAATTAATTAGCAGAGTTATCCTGCTGCTGGGGTATAAAACGCTTCTTTCGTCTATGTTGCAGGAACGACTTTTCTTTAAGACCGCTGCCGGAAAACGACGACCACCCTTTCCTGCTGCTCGCTCAATGGGCGCCCAAAGGGCACAGCCTCATCATGGTGCAGGACTACGACATCTACTACAGAAAAACACCCATATCGCATACAGGATATCGAGTGACCAGCACTGCTGTACCTGGGGTGGTCAGTCACGGGGTCCCCGACTGGCTCTACGAAGGTACACCTGATATAAATGCTTAACTAATCCCCTATAACCGCAGCCGGCTGTAAATCACCCGACGTGGACCGACCCTTAGCCGCCCTAAAAGGTTCGGAAATATGGTTTCGGTCTGTTGCGGTGTTTGTTTAAGGGCGAGCGGGCGGTGTTTCAAGGGCGATTCAGTTAGCAACGTTACCCTTTCGTCGTGTTTGAAAATAAATCGGACAAAAATTATTTATGTTTGATTTGTAGAAGAAATTTTGGGCACCAATTCGGCCATTTGGATGTCCAGCGATGGGATGTTGATGGTGTTTGCTACACTCAACGATACGCTAGTCGAAGAGCTGAGGTTTCCGTGGTATGGAAACGTGGGTGAGTTTTTGTTACCAAAGCCAAGATCAAAGGCTTATTACTAATCCATTTGGAATAATATTTTAATTGCAAGAAGTAGTCGTTATCAGTGTTTTTATCTGTAATGCAGGAGAATTGCTTCAAGATCGATGAGGAACGCGAATTCTCCAACAAATCAAAAAATATTTATTTTTTTTGTATATCTTGTATAATTTGTATATCTTGAATAATATCTCTTACTTAAACTTTAGAGCTCTGCCTTATAAAAAACTTCCAGAAAAAAATCTAACAATAGAATTACTTAAAAAGACCACGTCAACTAAAATACAATTCTTATATTGTTTTTTGTTATAGACTGATTGGGCACAGGAATTTTATAATACTATTAAAAAGCTTTTACACGAAATTCTACATTCAACTTGCTCACTATTTAGCTGTTTAACAAAGCTTACTTAGCGCCTAAATACTGAGGACAAATAAAGATCTACTAGTTAAAAATCTGGCAATAAAATTACTTAAACTAAAATAAAATCCTTAAGTTGCTTTCTGTTCTAGAGTAATTGGGGACAGGAGTTTTATAATACTATTAAAATGCTTTTTCACGAAATTCTACATTAAACCTACTCACTATTTAGCTTGTCTAACAAAGCCTACTTAGCGTCTAAATACTGAGGACAAATAAAGATCTCCTAGTTAAAAATCTGGCAATAAAATTACTTAAACTAAAATAAAATTATTAAGTGGCTTCCTGTTCTAGATAGATTGGGGACAGGAGTTTTATAATACTTTTAAAAAGCGTTTTCATGAAACCCTACACTGAACTCACTTACTATTTAGGTTGTCTCACAAAACTTTCTTAGCGTCTAAACACTGAGGCCAAATAAAGAACTCCCAGATAAAAATCTGGCAATAAAATTACTTAAACTAAAATAAAATTCTTAAGTTGCTTTCTGTTCTAGAGTGATTGAGGACAGGAGTTTTATAATACTATTAAAGGGGTTTTTTCACGAAATTCTACATTGAACCTACTCACACCTTAGCTTGTCTAACAACTGTTACTTAGCGTCTAAACACTGAGGCCAAATTAAGTATTTCTAGATAAAAATATGGTAATAAAATTACTTAAATGTACGACATCAACTAAAATTCAAATCTTATATTGCTTTCGGTTCTAGAGTGATTGGGGACAGGAGTTTTATAATACTATTAAAATGCTTTTTCACGAAATTCTATATTGAACCTACTCACTATTTAGGTTGTCTAACAAAGCTTGCTTAGCGTCTAAACACTGAGGCCAAATAAAGAACTCCCAGATAAAAATCTGGCAATAAAATTACTTAAACTAAAATAAAATTCCTAAGTTGCTTTCTGTTCTAGAGTGATTGAGGACAGGAGTTTTATAATACTATTAAAACGGTTTTTTCACGAAATTCTACATTGAACCTACTCACACCTTAGCTTGTCTAACAACTGTTACTTAGCGTCTAAACACTGAGGCTAAATTAAGAATGAAGTGAAAATCTGGCAATAAAATTACTTAAACTAATATAAAATTTTTATATTGCTTTCTGTTCTAGATAGATTGGGGACAGGAGTTCTATAATACATTTAAAAAGCTTTTTCATGAAACCCTACATTGAACTCACTCACTATTTAGGTTGTTTAACAAAGCTTGCATAGCGTCTAAACACTGAGGCCAAATAAAGAACTCCCAGATAAAAATCTGGCAATAAAATTACTTAAACTAAAATAAAATTCTTAAGTTGCTTTCTGTTCTAGAGTGATTGGGGACAGGAGTTTTATAATACTAATAAAACGCTTTTTTCACTAAATTCTACATTGAACCTACTCACACCTTAGCTTGTCTAACAACTGTTACTTAGCGTCTAAACACTGTGGCCAAATTAAGAATTTCTGGATAAAAATATGGTAATAAAATTACTTAAATGTACGACATCAACTAAAATTAAAATCTCATATTGCTTTCGGTTCTAGAGTGATTGGGGGAGGAGTTTTATAATACTATTAAAATGCTTTTTCACGAAATTCTATATTGAACCTACTCACTATTTAACTTGTCTAACAAAGCCTACTTAGCGTCTAAATACTGAGGACAAATAAAGAACTCCTAGTTAAAAATTTGGCAATAAAATTACTTAAACTAATTTAAAGTTTTTATATTGCTTCCTGTTATAAAGAGATTGGTTGGGGACAAAAGTTTGATAATACTTTTAAGAAGCTTTTTCATGAAACCCTACTTTGAACTCACTCACTATTTAGGTTGTCTAACAAAGCTTGCTTAGCGTCTAAACACTGAGACCAAATAAAGAACTCCCAGATAAAAATCTGGCAATAAAATTACTTAAACTAAAATAAAATTCTTAAGTTGCTTTTTGTTCTAGAGTAATTAAGGACAGGAGTTTTATAATACTATTAAAACGCTTTTTTCACGAAATTCTACATTGAACCAACCTACTCACTATTTAGCTTGCTAACAAAGCCTACTTAGCGTCTAAATACTGAGGATAAATAAAGATCTACTAGTTGAAAATCTGGCAATAAAATTACTTAAACTAATATTAAATTTTTATATTGCTTTCTTTTCTAGAGAGATTGGGGACAGGAGTTTTATAATACTTTTAAAAAGCTTTTTCATGAAATCCTACATTGAACTCACTCACTATTTAGGTTGTTTAACAAAGCTTGCTTAGCGTCTAAACACTGAGGCCAAATAAAGAATTCCCAGATAAAAATCTGGCAATAAATTACTTAAACTAAAATAAAATTCTTAAGTTGCTTTCTGTTCTAGAGTGATTGGGGACAGGAGTTTTATAATACTAATAAAACGCTTTTTTCACGAAATTCTGCCTTGAACTTACTCACACCTTAGCTTGTCTAACAACTGTTACTTAGCGTCTAAACACTGCGGCCAAATTAAGAATTTCTAGATAAAAATATGGTAATAAAATTACTTAAATGTACGACATCAACTAAAATTAAAATCTCATATTGCTTTCAGTTCTAGAGTGATTGGGGCAGGAGTTTTATAATACTATTAAAATGCTTTTTCACGAAATTCTATATTGAACCTACTCACTATTTAACTTGTCTAACAAAGCCTACTTAGCCTCTAAATACTGAGGACAAATAAAGAACTCCTAGTTAAAAATTTTGCAATAAAATTACTTAAACTAATATAAAGTTTTTATATTGCTTCCTGTTATAGAGAGATTGGGGACAGGAGTTTTATAATACTTTTAAAAAGCTTTTTCATGAAACCCTACATTGAACTCACTCACTATTTAGGTTGTCTAACAAAGCTTGCTTAGCGTCTAAACACTGAGGCCAAATAAAGAACTCCCAGATAAAAATCTAGCAATAAAATTACTTAAACTAAAATAAAATTCTTAAGTTGCTTTCTGTTCTAGAGTGATTGAGGACAGGAGTTTTATAATACTATTAAAACGGTTTTTTCACGAAATTCTATATTGAACCTACTCACTATTTAGCTTGTCTAACAAAGCCTACTTAGTGTCTAAATACTGAGGACAAATAAAGATCTACTAGTTGAAAATCTGGCAATAAAATTACTTAAACTAATATAAAATTTTTATATTGCTTTTTTTCTAGATAGATTGGGGACAGGAGTTTTATAATACTTTTAAAGAGCTTTTTCATGAAACCCTACATTGAACTCACTCACTATTTAGGTTGTTTAGCAAAGCTTGCATAGCGTTTAAACACTGAGGCAAAATAAAGAACTCCCAGATAAAAATCTGGCAATAAAATTACTTAAACTAAAATAAAATTCTTAAGTTGCTTTCTCTACTAGAGTGATTGGGGACAGGAGTTTTATAATACTAATAAAACGCTTTTTTCACGAAATTCTACATTGAACCTACTCACACCTTAGCTTGTCTAACAACTGTTACTTAGCGTCTAAACACTGCGGCCAAATTAAGAATTTCTAGATAAAAATATGGTAATAAAATTACTTAAATGTACGACATCAACTAAAATTAAAATCTCATATTGCTTTCGGTTCTAGAGTGATTGGGGACAGGAGTTTTATAATACTATTAAAATGCTTTTTCACGAAATTCTATATTGAACCTACTCGCTATTTAGCTTGTCTAACGAAGCCTACATAGCGTCTAAATACTCAGGACAAATAAAGAACTCCTAGTTAAAAATCTTGCAATAAAATTACTTAAACTAATATAAAGTTTTTATATTGCTTCCTGTTATAGAGAGATTGGGGACAGGAGTTTTATAATACTTTTAAGAAGCTTTTTCATGAAACCCTACATTGAACTCACTCACTATTTAGGTTGTTTAACAAAGCTTGCATAGCGTCTAAACACTGAGGCCAAATAAAGAACTCCCAGATAAAAATCTGGCAATAAAATTACTTAGACTAAAATAAAATTCTTAAGTTGCTTTCTGTTCTAGAGTGATTGGGGACAGGAGTTTTATAATACTAATAAAACGCTTTTTTTCACGAAATTCTACATTGAACCTACTCATACCTTAGCTTGTCTAACAACTGTTACTTAGCGTCTAAACACTGAGGCCAAATTAAGAATTTCTAGATAAAAATATGGCAATAAAATTACTTAAATGTACGACATCAACTAAAATTAAACACTCATATTGCTTTCGCTCTAGAGTGATTAGGAGATTAAATCTGCAATAAGATCTAAATAAATAACTCCCAAAAGAAAATCTGGCAACGAAATTACTTAAAAGACGTCTTCTACTAGAATAAAATTCTTGCAAAGCTTCTTTTTCTAGAGTGCGTAGGAAGAAGTTTAAAGTGAATTTAAAATTTAAAGTAAAAAATCCTATAAATTCCTGGTTTAAAGTCAAAAACTAATTAATTCCAAGTTTAAAATAAAAAATTTATTAAATTCTCTTTTTCAAAACGAAACTTCTGAGCTTAATGTCAAGAATTTGTTAAATTTAGAATTCCACGTCGAAAGTTCGTCAAATTTTAAGTTCAAACTCAAAAATTTCTTAAATTCCACGTTTGAAGTGAAAAATGAAATTTTAATTTTAATCTCGACCTAAAACTCGGAATATTTTATATTATCTGTATTTTATATTCCGAGTTTTCGATCTGAATTTAGGTAAATACCAAATTTAAATTCCGAATTTCTGTGTTTTAATTTAAAAATTCGTTAAGTTTTAAGTTCGAACTCGAAGATTTTTTTACGTTCTATATTTCAAGTGAAAAAATCGTCAACTTTTAAGTCTAAAGTCGAAACTTCCTTAAAATCTGAGTTTTATTAAAATCTGAGTTTTAAGTAGAAAATCTGTTAAATTTGGAATTTAACGTCATAATTCGTTTAATTTCTAGTATAAAGTAAAAAAAATTCTTAAATTCCAGGTTTAAGGCCAAATAAGCCCAAATAAAGAACACCTAGAAGAGAACATTTCAAAAAAATTATTTAAAAAGACGACTCTAACTGAAATAAAACTGTTGTAATGGTTTCTCTTTTGGAGCAATCAGGGACATGAGTTTTTTAATATTTTTTTTTAATTTACATTCAACTTACTTACTATTTAAAAGCTAATAATGTTCTTAATGTTCAAGCATTGTGGTCAAATAACTAATTACCAGAAAAGAATTACTCAATAAAATTGCCGAAAAGGACAACGTTAACTGAATTAAAATGCTTGTAATGCTTTCTGTTTTAGAGCGATAGGGGGGCGAGTTCTACAACAATAAAAAACTTTCATCTGCCAATCTGTCAATTTTTAACTTTTTTTGCGCATTTTGCAAACTAAATATCATTTACACAGAGTAAGCCAAAATTAAGTTATGAGAAATTGCTTTATTTCTGCATTTTTTATTAGCATATTTGCAAAAAATATAGATATAGAGCTTCATTTTCTATGCTTAATTAATAATTGATAAAAGGACTATAAAAACAAAAAAATGCTTTATACGGGGCTTTACTTTTAAAAACCAATTTAATTTTTTTTAACCTCAATTACAAAATTTTACTTGGGAATTCAAAACATATTAAAAGACGGATGCATTGAATTTACAAAACATTCCGCTCCTAATTTAGCTCCTAATAACCCCTTTTTAGTGTTTAAGCAATGCGGCCAAATAGCAATCTCTCAAAAGTGAATTTTTCAATAAAGTTGCCTAAAAGGACGACGCCAACTTAAATAAAACTCTTGTAATGCTTTCTGTCCTATAGTAATTAAAAAATCGAGTTTTCTATTGACTTTTGAGAGTTTTGACACCAAATTCCACATTGACGTTTTTTACCATTTACTCTTAGTTAGCGTTTAAACATTGAGGTCAAACAACTGACTTCTAGAAGAAAAACCTCCCTAGCAGTAAAATTACTTAAAAAGACAATTTCAACTGAAATTAAATTATCTTATTGTTTTCTGTTCTAGAGGGATTAGGCTACAGGAGTTTTTTAATAACTCGCCCAATAAACTTTACCTGGCGTCTAAATATTGAACCCAAATAACTTCCTCCCAGAAGAAAATCTGGAAATAAAATTACTTAAAAGAACGAGTTTCCCTACATATAAATAGAGAGAAGATAAGAACTAAAATAAAATTATCAAATTGCTTCCTGTTCTAGAGTGATTGAGGAAAAGAGTTTTTAAACAATATTAAAAAACTGCTAAACAAAAATCTACAATGAATATTATTTACCATTTGGAGAGCCAAAGAAAGACCTCAACTACAAAAAAAATCTTAGATTGCGTTCTGTTCTAGATTGATAATGGACACGAGTTCTCTAATAATAATTTTCTAATATATTAAAGGGATTTTACACAAAATTTTGCATTAAATTTATTTAAAATTTAGATTGTCTATTAACCCTTATTTAGCCTATAAACAATTTGATTTTATTTGATGATTTTTTCCAAGGAACTGCCTCCCAGAGGAGCATATGACGATAACGTTACTCAAAAGAACGACTTCTGTTCTAGAGCGATTAGGGGCCAGAGATTTCTAATAATTATTAAAAAGCTTTTACACAAAATTCTACATGAGGTTTATTTATCATTCAATTTGCCTAAAAACCCTTACGCAGCGGCTTGATATTGAAGCCAAATAATTGCCTTCCAGAAAAATTGCGATAAAAAAAGAGCAACCTTAACAAATAAAATTTTCTTATTGCTCTTGGTTCTAGGGAAGATTAAAGACAAGAGTTTTGTAATAATATTAAAACACCTTTAAATTTAAAACACGAAATTCTACATTGGGTCTGAATATTTAAACTTTAAGTAAGGTAAATTAAATAATCTAAATGGTAAATTGTTTCAAACCTCCTGAAGAACATCTGGTAATAAAATTACTTAAAACAGCGACTTCAACTACAAAAAAATTCTTAGATTGTATAGACTTGAAAGAAGGATCTACACAAAAATAAAACTCTCACATTGTTATCTGTTTTAGAGTGATTGGGGACAAGAGTTTTTGAATAATATTAAAAAGCTTAAACTGCTTTCTGTTCTAAATTGATTACGGACACGAGTTTTCTAATTATAATTTTTTATAACATTAAAGGGATTTTACACAAAATTATGCATTAAATTTATTTACAATTTAGCCTGACTAATACGTAATTCACCCAAAAAAAATTTGATTTAATTTGGTGATTTAATCTAGAATGACTTCTGTTCTAGAGCGATTAGGGGCAAGAGTTTTGTAGTACTTATTAAAAAGCTTTTACAAAAAAGTCTACAGATAGCTGATTTATCATTCAATTTGCCTAATAACCCTTTTGTAGCGTCTTAATATTGACGCCACATAATTGCCTTCCAGAAAGATTGCTATGATAAACATCTTTACACATTGGGCCTCAATATTTAAACTTTAAGTAAAGTAAATTAAACAATCTAAATGTTAAATTGTTTCAAACCTCCAGAAGAAAATCTGGTAATAAAATTACGTAGAACAACGACTAATTTTTAAGATTGCATCACCTTGAAAGAAGGATCTACACTAAAATAAAATTCTCAAATTGTTATTTGTTCTGGAATGAATGAGGACAAGAGTTCTCGAATAATTAAAAATATTAAAAAGTATCTAGTTTGTCTAAAAGTCTTTATTTGATGTCCAAATATTGAAGACATATTTCAAAAGAAAACTTGGCACTTAAAAGAACGCCTTCAACTAAAACAAAATCCTCAAATTGCTTTATGATCTAGATTAATTAGGGACACCAGTTTTTCAGCATCAGTTTATAATAATATTAAAAGGATCTTGCACTAAAATTATTTACAATGTAGCGGCTTTAATAACCCTTACTCAGCCCATAAACAGTATGATCCAAAATTCGAACCAAATAACTGCCTCCCAGACGAAAATTTGGCGATAACCTTACTCAAAAGAACAACCTCCGTCTAAAATAATTAGGGAAAATAATATCTAATAATATTTATAAAGCTTTTAGATAATTTCTTCTTGAAGCTTATTTATCATTCAGTTTGCCTAATAACCCTTACTTTAGCTTGTCTAATAACCTTTACTTGACATTTAAATATTAAAGACAAATAACCTACTACTAGAGGAAAATCTGGCGCTTAAAAGAACGACTTCAACTGCTGTAAAATTCTCTGATTGCTTTCGGTTCTAAATTGATCAGGGACACGAGTTTTATAATAATATTTGTATAAAAGGATTTGCACAAAATTCTACATTAAAATAATTTACAATGTCACTTCTCTAAAAACCCTTACTCAGCCCATAAACAGTCTGATCCAATGATTTGGTCCAAAATTTGAACTAAATAACTGATTCCCAGACGAAAATCTAGCGATAACCTTACTCAAAAGAACAACCTCCCTCTAGAGTGATTAGGCCCAAGAATTTTTTTAATAATATATATAAACCTTTTACATAATTTCTTCTTGAAGCTTAAATATCATTCAGTTTGCCTAATAACCCTTACTTTAACTTGTCTAATAACATCTACTTGACATCTCAGTAGTGAAAACAAATACCTTACTATCAGAAGAAAAAGGATTTTGCACAAAATTCTGCATTGAAAGTATTTACAATGTAGCATCTCTAATAACCCTTGCTCAGCCCATAAACAACGTGATTCAATGATTTAGTCCAAAATTTGAACCAAATAACTGCCTCCCAGAGGAAAATCTAGCGATAATCTTACTCAAAAGAACAACCTCCTCCTAGGGTGGTTGAGAACAAGAATTTTTTTTATAATATTTATAAACGTTTTACATACTCTCTTCTTGAAGCTTAAATATCATTCATTTTGCTTAATAATCCTTACTTTATCTTGTCTCATAACCTTTACTCGACATCTAAATAGTGAAAACCAATAACTTACCCCCAGAAGAAAATCTGGCACTTAAAAGAACGAGGAACAACTTCAACTACAATAATATTCTCAGATTGCTTTCTGTTCTTGATTGATTATGGCCACGAGTTTTATAACAAGAGTTTTGTAATATTTGTGTAGAAGGATTTGGGACAAAATTCTGCATTAAAATTATTTACAATGTAGCTTCTCTAATAACCCTTACTCAGCCCATAAACAACGTGATTCAATGATTTAGTCCAAAATTTGAACCAAATAACTGCCTCCCAGAGAAGAATCTAGCGATAATCTTACTCAAAAGAACAACCTCCTCCTATGGTTGTTAGGGACAAGAATTTTTTAATAATATTTATAAACGTTTTACATACTCTCTTTTTGAAGCTTAAATATCATTCAGTTTGCTTAATAATCCTTACTTTAACTTGTCTTATAACCTTTACTTGACATCTAAATAGTGAAAACCAATAACTCACCCCCAGAAGAAAATCTGGCACTTAAAAGAACGAAGAACGACCTCAACTACAATAATATTCTCAGATTGCTTTATGTACTAGATTGATTGTGGACACGAGTTTTATAACAAGAGTTTTCTAATATTTGTGTAGAAGGATTTGGGACAAAATTCTGCATTAAAATTATTTACAATGTAGCTTCTCTAAATAACCCTTACTCAGCCCATAAACAACTTGATTTAATGATTTAGTCCAAAATTTGAACTAAATAACTGCCTCCCAGAGGAGAACCTACCGATAATCTTACTCAAAAGAACAACCTCCTCCTAGGGAGGTTAGGGACAAGAATTTTTTAATAATATTTATAAACGTTTTACATAGTCTCTTTTTGAAGCTTAAATATCATTCAGTTTGCTTAATAATCCTTACTTTAACTTGTCTCATAACCTTTACTTGACATCTAAATAGTGAAAACCAGTAACTTACCCCCAGAAGAAAATCTGGCACTTAAAAGAACGAAGAACGACCTCAACTACAATAATATTCTCAGATTGCTTTCTGTTCTAGATTGATTATGGACAGGAGTTTTATAACAAGAGTTTTCTAATATTTGTGTAGAAGGATTTGGGACAAAATTCTGCATTAAAATTATTTACAATGTAGCTTCTGTAATAACCCTTACTCAGCCCATAAACTACGTGATTCAATGATTTAGTCCAAAATTTGAACCAAATAACTGCCTCCTAGAGGAGAATCTAGCGATAATCTTACTCAAAAGAACAACCTCCTCCTTGGTGGTGAGAGACAAGAATGTTTTAATAATATTTATAAACGTTTTACATACTCTCTTTATGAAGCTTAAATATCATTCAGTTTGCTTAATAATCCTTACTTTAACTTGTCTCATAACCTTTACTTGACATCTAAATAGTGAAAACCAATAACTTACCCCCAGAAGAAAATCTGGCACTTAAAAGAACGAAGAACGACCTCAACTACAATAATATTTTCAGATTGCTTTCTGTTCTAGATTGATTATGGACAGGAGTTTTATAACAAGAGTTTTCTAATATTTCTGTAGAAGGATTTGGGACAAAATTCTGCATTAAAATTATTTACAATGTAGCTTCCCTAATAACCCTTACTCAGCCCATAAACAACGTGATTCAATGATTTAGTCCAAGATTTGAACCAAATAACTGCCTCCCAGAGGAGAATCTAGCGATAATCTTACTCAAAAGAACAACCTCCTCCTTGGTGGTGAGAGACAAGAATGTTTTAATAATATTTATAAACGTTTTACATACTCTCTTTATGAAGCTTAAATATCATTCAGTTTGCTTAATAATCCTTACTTTAACTTGTCTCATAACCTTTACTTGACATCTAAATAGTGAAAACCAATAACTTACCCCCAGAAGAAAATCTGGCACTTAAAAGAACGAAGAACGACCTCAACTACAATAATATTTTCAGATTGCTTTCTGTTCTAGATTGATTATGGACAGGAGTTTTATAACAAGAGTTTTCTAATATTTCTGTAGAAGGATTTGGGACAAAATTCTGCATTAAAATTATTTACAATGTAGCTTCCCTAATAACCCTTACTCAGCCCATAAACAACGTGATTCAATGATTTAGTCCAAAATTTTAACCAAATAACTGCCTCCCAGAGGAGAATCTAGCGATAACCTTACTCAAAAGAACAACCTCCTCCTAGGGTGGTTAGGGATAAGAATTTTTTAATAATATTTATAAACGTTTTACATACTCTCTTCTTGAAGCTTAAATATCATTCAGTTTGCTTAATAATCCTTACTTTAACTTGTCTCATAACCTTTACTTGACATCTAAATAGTGAAAACCAATAAGTTACCCCCAGAAGAAAATCTGGCACTTAAAAGAACGAAGAACGACCTCAACTACAATAACATTCTCAGATTGCTTTATGTTTTAGATTGATTATGGACACGAGTTTTATAACAAGAGTTTTCTAATATTTGTGTAGAAGGATTTGGGACAAAATTCTGCATTAAAATTATTTACAATGTAGCTTCTCTAATGACCCTTACTCAGCCCATAAACAGTATGATCCAATGATTTGGTTTAAAATTTGAACCAAATAACTGCCTCCATACGAAAATGTGGCGTTAATCTTACTCAAAAGAACAACCTCCGTCTAAAGTGAATAGGGACAAGAATTTTCTAATAATATATATAAAGCTTTTACATAATTTCTTCTCAAAGCTTATTTATCATTCAGTTTACTTAATAACCCTAATTTTAGCTTTCCTAATCACCTTTACTTGACATCTAAATATTGAAGACAAATAACTTCCTCCCAGAAGAAAATCTGGTACTTAAAAAACGATGTCAACAACAACGAAATTCTCAGTTTGCTTTCAGTTGTAGATTGATTAGGGACACGAGTCTCATAATAATAGTTTTCTAATAATAAGTTTCCAATAATATTAAAAGGATTTTTCACAAAATTCTGCATTAAAATAATTTACAATTTAGCATGTCTGATCACCTTGCTAACAATTTTATACAATTTGACGATTTGATCCAAAATTTCATCCAACTAACTGCCTCCCGGGGGGAAATGTCACTCAAAAGAACAACCTCTGTTTTAGAGCGATTAGGGACAAGAGTTTTTCAATAATAATTAAAAAGCTTTAAAAATTAAGCTTATTTATTATTGAAATTGCCTAATAACCCTTACTTAGGGCCTTAATATTGAGGCCAAATAACTGCCTTCCAGAAAAACTCTGGCGATAAAAGGGCGACCTTAACTATTAAAATATTTATATTCCTTTATGTTTTAAAGAGATTAAGGAAAACAATTTTCTAATAATTTTAAGGCACCTTTACACACGGAATTCTATATTGTACATGCTTAAACTTAAAGTAGGGTATATTAGGCAACCTAAATGGCAAATTGTTTCAAGGTACCTCCAGAAGAAAATCTGGCAGTAATATTGCATACAAAAAGGACGATGTCAACTAAAATAAAACTTTCATATACAGCTTTATGCTTTAAAGTGGTTATGAACAAGAGATTTCTAATAATATTAAAAAGCTTTCACACGAAATCCCACGTGAAACTTATTTACCATTTAGCTAGTCTAATAACCCATATTTAGCGTTTAAACATTCTGAGCAAGTAAATAACACCCAGAATAAAAACTCCTATGAATAAAATGTCCTAAAAGGAGTGAAATAAACTTCTTATATTGCTTTCTCCTCTAGATCGATTAGGGGCGCGAGTTTTATAATAATTATAATACGTTTTCACACTTTTATTTACACCAAAATATTCATTGAGCTTACACACGGCATACCTTCTCTAATAGCCTTCCCTTGGTCTATAGATCATATACAGGATGTTCATTAAAAAAAATCATTTGAAATGCTATTAACTTATGGCACTAAATGATAACATAAACAAAATAAATGGACTTTTCTACCTTCAGCCTTTACTTTTGACATTTCACAGCAAACTAGTTTCTAAACTCTAGAAGGATTTGAGACAAAATTCTGCATTAAAATTATTTACAATGTAGCTTCTCTAATAACCTTTACTCAGCCCATAAACAACGTGATTCAATGATTTAGTCCAAAATTTGAACCAAATAACTGCCTCCCAGAGGAGAATCTAGCGATAATCTTACTCAAAAGAACAACCTCCTCCTAGGGAGGTTAGGAACAAGAATTTTTTAATAACATTTATAAACGTTTTGCATACTCTCTTTTTGAAGCTTAAATATCATTCAGTTTGCTTAATAATCCTTACTTTAACTTGTCTCATAACCTTTACTTGACATCTAAATAGTGAAAACCAATAACTTACGCCCAGAAGAAAATCTGGCACTTAAAAGAACGAAGAACGACCTCAACTACAATAATATTTTCAGATTGCTTTCTGTTCTAGATTGATTATGGACAGGAGTTTTATAACAAGAGTTTTCTAATATTTGTGTAGAAGGATTTGGGACAAAATTCTGCATTAAAATTATTTACAATGTAGCTTCTCTAATAACCCTTACTCCCCATAAACAACGTGATTCAATGATTTAGTCCAAAATTTGAACCAAATAACTGCCTCCCAGAGGAGAATCTAGCGATAATCTTACTCAAAAGAACAACCTCCTCCTAGGGTGGTTAGGGACAAGAATTTTTTAATAATGTTTATAAACGTTTTACATACTCTCTTCTTGAAGCTTAAATATCATTCAGTTTGCTAAATAATCCTTACTTTAACTTGTATCATAACCTTTACTTGACATCTAAATAGTGAAAACCAATAACTTACCCCCAGAACAAAATCTGGCACTTAAAAGAACCAAGAACGACCTCAGCTACAATAATATTCTCAGATTGCTTTCTGTTCTAGATTGATTATGGACACGAGTTTTATAACAAGAATTTTCTAATATTTGTGTAGAAGGATTTGGGACAAAATTCTGCATTAAAATTATTTACAATGTAGCTTCTCTAATAACCCTTACTCAGCCCATAAACAACGTGATTCAATGATTTAGTCCAAAATTTGAACTAAATAACTGCCTCCCAGAGGAGAATCTAGCGATAATCTTACTCAAAAGCTCAACCTCCTCCTAGGGTGGTTAGGGACAAGAATTTTTTAATAATATTTATAAACGTTTTACATACTCTCTTCTTGAAGCTTAAATATCATTCAGTTTGCTTAATAATCCTTACTTTAACTTGTCTCATAACCTTTACTTGACATCTAAATAGTGAAAACCAATAACTAACCCCCAGAAGAAAATCTGGCACTTAAAAGAACGAAGAACGACCTCAACTACAATAATATTCTCAGATTGCTTTATGTACTAGTTTGATTATGGACACGAGTTTTATAACAAGAGTTTTCTAATATTTGTGTAGAAGGATTTGGGACAAAATTCTGCATTAAAATTATTTACAATGTAGCTTCTCTAATAACCCTTACTCAGCCCATAAACAACTTGATTTAATGATTTAGTCCAAAATTTGAACTAAATAACTGCCTCCCAGAGGAGAATCTAGCGATAATCTTACTCAAAAGAACAACCTCCTCCTAGGGAGGTTAGGGACAAGAATTTTTTAATAATATTTATAAACGTTTTACATACTCTCCTTTTGAAGCTTAAATATCATTCAGTTTGCTTAATAATCCTTACTTTAACTTGTCTCATAACCTTTACTTGACATCTGAATAGTGAAAACCAGTAACTTACCCCCAGAAGAAAATCTGGCACTTAAAGGAACGAAGAACGACCTCAACTACAATAATATTCGCAGATTGCTTTCTGTTCTAGATTGATTATGAACAGGAGTTTTATAACAAGAGTTTTCTAATATTTGTGTAGAAGGATTTGGGACAAAATTCTGCATTCAAATTATTTACAATGTAGCTTCTCTAATAACCCTTACTCAGCCCATAAACTACGTGACTCAATGATTTAGTCCAAAATTTGAACAAAATAACTGCCTCCCAGAGGCGAATCTAGCGATAATCTTACTCAAAAGAACAACCTCCTACTAGGGTGGTTAGGGACAAGAATTTTTTAATAATATTTATAAACGTTTTACATACTCTCTACTTGAAGCTTAAATATCATTCAGTTTGCTTAATAATCCTTACTTTAACTTGTCTCATAACCTTTACTTGACATCTAAATAGTGAAAACAAATAAATCACCCCCAGAAGAAAATCTGGCACTTAAAAGAACGAAGAACGACCTCAACTACAATAATATTTTCAGATTGCTTTCTGTTCTAAATTGATTATGGACAGGAGTTTTATAACAAGAGTTTTCTAATATTTCTGTAGAAGGATTTGGGACAAAATTCTGCATTAAAATTATTTACAATGTAGCTTCTCTAATAACCCTTACTCAGCCCATAAACAGTATGATCCAATGATTTGGTTTAAAATGTGAACCAAATAACTGCCTCTCACACGAAAATCTGGCGATAACCTTACTCAAAAGAACAACCTCCGTCTAAAGTGACTAGGGACAAGAATTTTCTAATAATATTTATAAAACCTTTACATAATTTCTTCTTAAAGCTTATTTATCATTCAGTTTACTTAATAACCCTAATTTTAGCTTTCCTAATCACCTTTACTTGACATCTAAATATTGAATACAAATAACTTCCTCCCAGAAGAAAATCTGGTACTTAAAAAACGATGTCAACAACAACGAAATTCTCAGTTTGCTTTCAGTTGTAGATTGATTAGGGACACGAGTCTTATAATAATAGTTTTCTAATAATAAGTTTCCAATAATATTAAAAGGATTTTTCACAAAATTCTGCATTAAAATAATTTACAATTTAGCATGTCTGATCACCTTGCTAACAATTTTATACAATTTGACGATTTGATCCAAAATTTCATCCAACTAACTGCCTCCCGGGGGAAAATGTCACTCAAAAGAACAACCTCTGTTCTAGAGCGATTAGGGACAAGAGTTTTTTAATAATAATTAAAAAGCTTTAAAAATTAAGCTTATTTATTATTGAAATTGCCTAATAACCCTTACTTAGGGCCTTAATATTGAGGCCAAATAACTGCCTTCCAGAAAAACTCTGGCGATAAAAGGGCGACCTTAACTATTAAAATATTTATATTCCTTTCTGTTTTAAAGAGATTAAGGAAAATAATTTTCTAATAATTTTAAGGCACTTTTACATACGGAATTCTATATTGTACATGTTTGAACTTAAAGTAGGGTATATTAGGCAACCTGAATGGTAAATTGTTTCAAGGTACCTCCAGAAGAAAATCTGGCAGTAATATTACATACAAAAACAACGATGTCAACTAAAATATAACTTTCATATACAGCTTTATGCTTTAAAGTGATTACGAACAAGAGTTTTCTAATAATATTAAAAAGCTTCTAAACAAAAACCTACAGTAAAGATTATTTACCATTTACCTTGTCTAATAACCCTTATTTAGTGTTTAAACATTGTGACCAAGTAACTAACACAGAGAATAAAATCTCTTATGAATAAAATTATCTAAAACGAGTGAAATTAACTTCTTATAGTGCTTTCTCCTCTAGATCGATTAGGGGCGTGAGTTTTATAATAATTATAATACGTTTCCACACTTTTATTTACATCAAAATATTTATTGAGCTTACACACTGCATACCTTTTCTAATAGCCCTCCCTTGGTCTATAGATCATATACAGGATGTTCATTAAAAAAAATCATTTGAAATGCTATTAACTTATGACACTATTGTGTCATATGGACTTTTCTACCTTCAGCCTTTACTTTTGACATTTCACAGCAAACTAGTTTCTAAACTCCCAGAAAAAATCTGGGAACAAAATTGGATAAAAGGAAAACGTTAACTAAAATAAACTTTATCGCTCGTCCTAGACGAAGGCCGACTCTATCCAGACATACGATCCCTACGTTATCCGAAGCCAGGGACGCGAAATCCAGTCGTCACGTTAACTATGGCGGACCTTGCGGATATATCCAACATCAAAACCAAGAAAGTGATACCGCCAGCGGCGATCGCCAACTCGTGAGTGGCCCTGGACTATAGAAAATGCAAATTTATCTATTACATAGCGTTTCCTTTATTCCAGCGACTATTATTTCACTGCAGTGTCCTGGATCAGTTTGACCGAGATTTCCGTTGTCTGGCTGAACAGGCCGCAGAACTTGTCGGTAGTCACCGTCTGTTCGAGCCCGAAATGGGATTGTAAAGAGGTGAGTTTTTGAATAATTCACCAACCACTTTCATGGGAACATTAAAAAGTCATGAACGTAGTCGTCAAACAAAATGTAGTCGTCAAACAATTTACTATGGTTACCATGCAGCAAAACAGTCCCAGCAGTTTTGCGTTTAGCTAGAGGCGATGAATTATTTTGCCCTGGCAAAACGTTACTTGGGTTAGATTAAAATGTGCTTTGAGCCCTTGGAGTTACAAACTCTATGAATAATTTTAAAGACGAAAGCTGCTGAGCAAGTATATTTGAACAACGTTTTATTATCTGTGAGGGTTAGGCTGAAGCTTGATAAGCGTTATTCCGGCCCCCTAAAAGCCATCGTAGGAAAGAGCTAAATTTGTCTAATTTTATAGAGTGATTGAGGGTGAGAGTTTTGGAAATACTCTCACCCTCAAAATCATAGAGCATAAAGTCAAATATCAAAGAGCATAAAGTTGGTTGTTTCTTTTATTAAGTTCTTCCATGGGATTTAGAAAAGCATTAAATTAGCACAAACACTGGATGGTATACAGACAGGTTTTAATAATATCCTCAGAATATTATACCAAAGAGCTCATAAAAGCTTTATAAGGGTAATATTATTTTGATTTGACTCCAAGTATAGTGCAGTTTTGAATACCTTCAACTATTCCTTGAACAAATATAAATTTGCACTTAAACGAGTCAATAAAATTATATGGTTAGATGCAGGGACGTTACAAGGCACTTTCGAGTTTATACCCCCAATAAGAATATTGTGGAAGTAGAGTCTAATAAGTTTTTGGTTTATCAGCAGCATATTACAAAAGCTGTTATATATAATGATAAAATCAGACAGTTCTCTAATTAACCTAACAAAGCCATAATATTTAACCAGAGCTGCAACGCCTTGCCCCAGGGTGTGCAACTTGTTAAGCACACATAATTAAACAGTCGTAGTAAGTATAAAACACGTCCACAATCAGTGAGTTTTCTTTATTCTGCTTAATTATAATGTATTTAATTGACAATTTAAATGTAAAAACTATACTTCGTTTGTCGGAATCAGAGCGACGAGGGGGAAGAATTTTCTAATTAAAATCATATATACCAAACATAATTAGGCATGAGGCTTCAGTAAACAGTTTTAGTAAGTATAAAACACCTTATATAATAATGTCCAGAATCAGAGAGTTTCCCTTATTCTGCTTAATTATAATATATTTAGTTGACATTTTAAATGTAAAGGCTACATTGCGTTTGCAATCAGAGCGACGAGGGGGAAGAATTTTCTAATTAAAATCATAAAAACTGCCATTCAATCAAAACCCGAGCCGATAAAATTGAAATTTGCCGTGAAGCTCCATTTTCGTTCGATATTAGAGCTTCTATTGTGGGGCTGTCTATATGTGGCTGCTGAAATATTCACAAACTGGGCTATTTCTGGATGGAAGGTCAGAACGTTATTGCCAAGTCCTGGAATAGTAAATATTTGTTAATTACGTTGCTCAATAATTGTTATGAACACTATGGCCAAATGGTGATGTAGGGGCAAAATCACTAGTAAATTGTTTTAGACGCAAAGGATCACGGCTGACGGCCAGGGCTGGGTGGATATGGGCGACAGCCCAGTGTTTGGCACCGACAGCAGCAATTACATCACAATAGCCCCAGTGAGGGACGGTCCTGCTGGCACCTTCAGGCATGCGGTGTCTGTAAACATACCCAAGAAGAGAATCATCCCTTTGACACATGGAAGATTTGAGGTGCAGAGGATACTCACGTGGGATCACTCCAATGACGTCATGTAAGTTTACTACAATAGAGATATATTTTCCCAACTCTTTAAACACAACTAAATCCCCTTTAGAACATAGGGAGCGACTGCTGTAAGAAAAGGAATTAGCTTTAATAATTCAGGTGCATTAGCACAACAGGTAGCTCGTTCTTGAATTACGGCGCGGCCATGTTAAAAAAAGGATTTATCCTTTTATGAAAGCATAACGTCATTCCGTTCCGGAATCACGATAGATCTTTATCAATTCCATTTCCATCAATAGAGCCAGAATGTTAAAAGCATTGTCTTTGGTCGTTTGTCACGCCATGTCGTGCTGCATTCTGATGATAAGAAAATTATTGTTTACACAGACATTTTAAATTGGTAACTTTCGTCGTTGGTACCTTTTAGCATAAAAGGCAAAGTTTGATAGCTTGAAATACTGTGTATAAGTCGATACTAATGGAGTTGCGGCAACAAAATCGATTTATTATTAGTTCTGCTTTGTGCTGACTAAGGTCGCGTACGCCATTTTCAATTATTCGGTAAGGACCACACGTGTGTTTACCGGGTAAAAATTCTTGGTCTTTAATTGCATTTACCTAACGTTTTGCTCATTGTAAAGAAAAAAGATTTATAGCACGTGGAAAGTTCAAGATTTTTTTTTAAGTAGTCTTGTCTAGCACGTTTAGACAAACTTTAGTAATAATGTCGTTCGTGTCGTTGCGAAAAAAAATCGGTAACTGTCTTTTATCGTTATCCGTTTCCGTCGGCTGACTGAAGTCACGTAGGCCATTTTCAAAGATTTGACAGAGCAGTAGCAGAACGCGCTCTCTCTGAAGGTCGCGACATCCTTTTCAACAAGGTGGATATCTTGTATCAATCGCAACGTTTCTATCCGAGACTAACGATAGATATGCCACTGAGATGGGAAGAAGAAGATGAGAAGACTTCACCAGGAAGAAGGATATTACGTTTCTATTACTTTGAACCAAAACTAATTCGAAGGCAGGATGGTATAGAATTGTGGAGACACGTGAAGTAATGGAAAGTTAAAATTAGGGAGATTTGTCGAGACACGTGGAAAATTGCATTTGTAGAGTGAAAGATGGCTCAAGCACACAAAATAAAAAGAAAATGCAAACTAGAAAGGTTTGCAGGAAAAGACACAAGGAATACTGAGAATAATGAAAGAGTTACTTTGAGCTTAGCCAGAATTATAGAAAGATTCACGTGGAAACTGGAGCACGTGAAATAATGGAGCCTGGTTCTTGAACAAGACAGAGTTATTTAATATTGTTAGTTTTTTTCGTCGAGCTGAGTAAAGTCGCGTACGCCATTTTTAAATGCTCGATAGTGTTGACAAACCTGTTTACTGAATAAAAATTCTGGTGATTGCAAAGTTTCAGTGACGTTTTTAACTGTGTTACCTTAATTGCTTAGAGTAAAGGAAAGGTTGACAACACGTAGACAGTCCAAGAAATTTTATTTAATAATATTGGCTACAGCATTAAAAACACTTTAGTAATAGCGTCTCTCGTATTGGATTTGCAGCAATCAAATCGGTAACTGCGGCCTTTTATCGTTAGTTTTAGTCAGGTTGACTAAAGTCACGTAGGCCATTTTCAAAGATTCGATCACGATATACGATATACAAGATGTCAAAAAATTGCAAATATTAATTCCCTTGGATTAGTGCTGTAAAATATTGGAAAAATCCTCAAAATTTATTTCCCTATCGAATTAATGTGAGTTTTGTCGAAAATGCAAAAACAAGCCTTAGATTTTATACAAAAGTCATTTTGCACGTCTGTGCTAACCATAAATTGATATACAGGATGTCAAAAAATGGCAAATATTAATTTCCGTGGACTAGTGCTGTAAAACATTAGAAAAATCCTCAAAATTTACTTCCCTATCGATTTGATGTGGGTTTTGTCAAAAACGCAAAAACAGGCCTTAGATTTTACACAAAAGTTATTTTGCACGTCTGTGCTAACCACAAATTGATATACAGGCTGTCAAAAAATTGCAAATATTAATGTCCTTGGATTAGTGCAGTAAAACATTGGAAAAATCCTCAAAATTTATTTCCCTATCAAATTAATGTGAGTTTTGTCGAAAATGCAAAAACAGGCCTTAGATTTTATACGAAAGTTATTTTGCACGTCTGTGCTACCCACAAATTTATATACAGGATGTCAAAAAATTGCAAATATTAATTTCCGTGGATTAGTGCTGTAAAACATTGGAAAAATCCTCAAAATTTATTTTTCTAAGGAATTAACGTGATTTTCGTCAAAAACGCAAAAACAGGCCCTAGATTTTACACAAAAGTTACTTTACACGTCTGCGCTGACCACAAAGTTATATACAGGATCTCAAAAAATTGAAAATGTCTATTTCTTTGCATTGGTGTTCTAAAATAATTAAAAAATCCTCATAATTTATTTCACTATCAAAGTAATGTGAGTTTTATCGAAAATGCAAAAAGGGACCTTAGATCTTATACAAAAGTAATTTTGCACGTCTGTGTTAACCATAAATTGATATACAGGATGTCAAAAAATGGCAAATATTAATTTCCTTGGATTAGTGCTGCAAAACATTGGAAAAATCCTCAAAATTTACTTCCTATCGATTTGATGTGGGTTTTGTCAAAAACGCAAAAACAGGCCTTAGATTTTAAACAAAAGTTATTTTGCACGTCTGTGCTAACCACAAATTGATATACAGGCTGTCAAAAAATTGCAAATATTAATGTCCTTAGATTAGTGCAGTAAAACATTTTAAAAATCCTCAAAATTTATTTTCCTATCGAATTGTTGTGAGTTTTTGTCGAAAATGCAAAAGCAGGCCTTAGATTTTATACAAAAGTAATTTTGCACGTCTGTGCTAACCATAAATTGATATACAGGATGTCAAAAAATGGCAAATATTAATTTCCGTGGATTAGTGCTGTAAAACATTAGAAAAATCCTCAAAATTTATTTCCCTATCGATTTAAGGTGGGTTTTGTCAAAAATACAAAAACAGGCCTTAGATTTTATACAAAAGTTAATTTGCACGTCTGTGCTAACCACAAAATGATATACAGGAAGTCAAAAAATTGCAAATATTAATGTCCTTGGATTAGTGCAGTAAAACATTTGAAAAATCCTCAAAATTTATTTTCTTATCGAATTATTGTGAGTTTTTGTCGAAAATGCAAAAGCAGGTCTTAGATTTTATACAAAAGTAATTTTGCACGTCTGTGCTAACCACAAATTGATATACAGGATGTCAAAAAATGGCAAATATTAATTTCCGTGGATTAGTGCTGTAAAACATTAGAAAAATCCTCAAAATTTATTTCCCTATCGATTTGATATGGGTTTTGTCAAAAACGCAAAAACAGGCCTTAGATTTTACACAAAAGTTATTTTGCACGTCTGTGCTACCCACAAATTGATATACAGGCTGTCAAAAAATTGCAAATATTAATGTCCTTGGATTAGTGCAGTAAAACATTTGAAAAATCCTCAAAATTTATTTTCCTATCGAATTATTGTGAGTTTTTGTCGAAAATGCAAAAGCAGGCCTTAGATTTTATACAAAAGTAATTTTGCACGTCTGTGCTAACCATAAATTGATATACAGGATGTCAAAAAATGGCAAATAATAATTTCCGTGGATTAGTGATGTAAAACATTAGAAAAATCCTCAAAATTTATTTCCCTATCGATTTAATGTGGGTTTTGTCAAAAACGCAAAAACAGGCCTTAGATTTTACACAAAAGTTAATTTGCACGTCTGTGCTAACCACAAAATGATATACAGGATGTCAAAAAATGGCAAATATTAATTTCCGTGGATTAGTGCTGTAAAACATTAGAAAAATCTTCAAAATTTATTTCCCTATCGATTTAATGTGGGTGTTGTCAAAAATACAAAAACAGGCCTTAGATTTTATACAAAAGTTAATTTGCACGTCTGTGCTAACCACAAAATGATATACAGGATGTCAAAAAATTGCAACTATTAATGTCCTTGGATTAGTGCAGTAAAACATTTGAAAAATCCTCAAAATTTATTTTCCTATCGAATTATTTTGAGTTTTTGTCGAAAATGCAAAAGCAGGCCTTAGATTTTATACAAAAGTAATTTTGCACGTCTGTGCTAACCATAAATTGATATACAGGATGTCAAAAAATGGCAAATAATAATTTCCGTGGATTAGTGATGTAAAACATTAGAAAAATCCTCAAAATTTATTTCCCTATCGATTTAATGTGGGTTTTGTCAAAAACGCAAAAACAGGCCTTAGATTTTACACAAAAGTTAATTTGCACGTCTGTGCTAACCACAAAATGATATACAGGATGTCAAAAAATTGCAAATATTAATGTCCTTGGATTAGTGCAGTAAAACATTTGAAAAATCCTCAAAATTAATTTTCCTATCGAATTATTGTGAGTTTTTGTCGAAAATGCAAAAGCAGGACTTAGATTTTATACAAAAGTAATTTTGCACGTCTGTGCTAACCATAAATTGATATACAGGATGTCAAAAAATGGCAAATAATAATTTCCGTGGATTAGTGATGTAAAACATTAGAAAAATCCTCAAAATTTATTTCCCTATCGATTTAATGTGGGTTTTGTCAAAAACGCAAAAACAGGCCTTAGATTTTACACAAAAGTTAATTTGCACGTCTGTGCTAACCACAAAATGATATACAGGATGTCAAAAAATGGCAAATATTAATTTCCGTGGATTAGTGCTGTAAAACATTAGAAAAATCTTCAAAATTTATTTCCCTATCGATTTAATGTGGGTGTTGTCAAAAATACAAAAACAGGCCTTAGATTTTATACAAAAGTTAATTTGCACGTCTGTGCTAACCACAAAATGATATACAGGATGTCAAAAAATTGCAACTATTAATGGCCTTGGATTAGTGCAGTAAAACATTTGAAAAATCCTCAAAATTTATTTTCCTATCGAATTATTTTGAGTTTTTGTCGAAAATGCAAAAGCAGGCCTTAGATTTTATACAAAAGTAATTTTGCACGTCTGTGCTAACCATAAATTGATATACAGGATGTCAAAAAATGGCAAATAATAATTTCCGTGGATTAGTGATGTAAAACATTAGAAAAATCCTCAAAATTTATTTCCCTATCGATTTAATGTGGGTTTTGTCAAAAACGCAAAAACCGGCCTTAGATTTTACACAAAAGTAATTTTGCACGTCTGTGCTAACCATAAATTGATATACAGGATGTCAAAAAATGGCAAATAATAATTTCCGTGGATTAGTGATGTAAAACATTAGAAAAATCCTCAAAATTTATTTCCCTATCGATTTAATGTGGGTTTTGTCAAAAACGCAAAAACAGGCCTTAGATTTTACACAAAAGTTAATTTGCACGTCTGTGCTAACCACAAAATGATATACAGGATGTCAAAAAATTGCAAATATTAATGTCCTTGGATTAGTGCAGTAAAACATTAGAAAAAATCTTCACAATTTATTTCCCTATCGATTTAATGTGGGTGTTGTCAAAAATACAAAAACAGGCCTTAGATTTTACACAAAAGTTAATTTGCACGTCTGTGCTAACCATAAATTGATATACAGGATGTCAAAAAATGGCAAATATTAATTTCCTTGGATTAGTGCTGCAAAACATTGGAAAAATCCTCAAAATTTACTTCCTATCGAATTAATGTGAGTTTTGTCGAAAATGCAAAAGCAGGCCTTAGATTTTATACAAAAGTAATTTTGCACGTCTGTGCTAACCATAAATTGATATACAGGATGTCAAAAAATGGCAAATATTAATTTCCGTGGATTAGTGATGTAAAATATTAGAAAAATCCTCAAAATTTATTTCCCTATCGATTTAATGTGGGTTTTGTCAAAAACGCAAAAACAGGCCTTAGATTTTACACAAAAGTTATTTTGCACGTCTGTGCTAACCACAAATTGATATACAGGCTGTCAAAAAATTGCAAATATTAATGTCCTTGGATTAGTGCAGTAAAACATTTGAAAAATCCTCAAAATTTATTTGCCTATCGAATTATTGTGAGTTTTTGTCGAAAATGCAAAAGCAGGCCTTAGATTTTATACAAAAGTAATTTTGCACGTCTGTGCTAACCATAAATTGATATACAGGATGTCAAAATATGGCAAATATTAATTTCCGTGGATTAGTGCTGTAAAACATTAGAAAAATCCTCAAAATTTATTTCCCTATCGATTTAATGTGGGTTTTGTCAAAAACGCAAAAACAGGCCTTGGATTTTACACAAAAGTTATTTTGCACGTCTGTGCTAACCACAAATTGATATACAGGCTGTCAAAAATTGCAAATAATAATTTCCTTGGATTAGTGCAGTAAAACATTTGAAAAATCCTCAAAATTTATTTTCCTATCGAATTATTGTGAGTTTTTGTCGAAAATGCAAAAGCAGGCCTTAGATTTTATACAAAAGTAATTTTGCACGTCTGTGCTAACCATAAATTGATATACGGGATGTCAAAAAATGTCAAATATTAATTTCCGTGGATTAGTGATGTAAAACATTAGAAAAATCCTCAAAATTTATTTCCCTATCGATTTAATGTGGGTTTTGTCAAACACGCAAAAACAGGCCTTTGGTTTTTCACAAAAGTTAATTTGCACGTCTGTGCTAACCACAAAATGATATACAGGATGTCAAAAATTGCAAATATTAATGTCCTTGGATTAGTGCAGTAAAACATTTAAAAAATCCTTAAAATTTATTTTCCTATCGAATTATTGTGAGTTTTTGTCGAAAATGCAAAAGCAGGCTTTAGATTGTATACAAAAGTAATTTTGCACGTCTGTGATAACCATAAATTGAAATACAGGATGTCAAAAAATGGCAAATATTAATTTCCGTGGATTAGTGCTGTAAAACATTAGAAAAATCCTCAAAATTTATTTCCCTATCGATTTAATGTGGGTTTTGTCAAAAACGCAAAAACAGCCCTTAGATTTTATACAAAAGTTATTTTGCACGTCTGTGCTAACCACAAATTGATATACAGGGTGTTGACAAATTAACCTAGGTAACATAACATATTACGCCATTAAGGGTGGCTTTTACAACTATCAGTAAAACTTCAGTTTGGAGTTAGAACACCAGTAATGACGTAGATTGCATTGTTACCTGACAGAGATAAACAATGCAATCTACGTCATAACTGGTGTTTTTACTTCAAACTGAAGTGTTACTGATAGTTGTAAAAGCCGCCCTTAGACGTCTTTTAGGCGACATAAGTTAGTCCCAAAAACGTCACTTAGACGGTTAGCTGGACGTCTTAAAGGTGCAAGTAAGATACACCCAGAAAACGTCACATCGTGCGGTTTTATATAAAAACGAAATTTAGACTTTAGTGTCCTAAGTATGACGTCATATGAACGTCAGTTTAACCTAAAAAGTGACTTAAAAGATGTTAAAGAAAAACATAAAATTTTGCAAATTGCAAAAATCCTTAATCCTGACCTGGCTTTCTCGAAAAACACATTTTTTTATTTTGAGGAATTTTGGTAAAATTTTGCACATTTTATATATATTTTTTTTAAGTTTGAAGATTTGAATCAATTTTGCCAGATTATGTTCTAAAATAGAATTTTTCTAAAAACATCAAAATTCGCATCCTAATTCTAACCTCAACTTCTCCAATAGCTCCACATTTGCATTCTCTGTCGTTCGAGAAATTTCTGGACGATTTTTGCCCTAATCTCAACTTGAATTTTTTTCCACAAATTCCAAAATTCCATTTTTAACTGCTCTGAATCATTTTTAACTTATTTTGATCCTACTCCTGCCCTCGATTTTTAAGAAAACTTTTATTTGCATTTTTAAAAGCTTTGAGTAATTTTTTTCTTCGATTTTGACCGTAATCTTACTCTAAATCTCCAAACAATATAAATTTCTATTTTACATGCTTTAAGTATTTTTTTCACCGATTTTGGTCCAAGTTCTAGCCTGACTTTCTCAAAAAATACCATATTTGCATCTTGCAGGAATTTAAAGTAAAGTTTGACTTATTTTGGTGCAAAAATGTAATTTTACTATATATTTGAATTAGTTTAATTGTAATTTTTCGGTTTCGGTGTCTACAACTCCCCAGGTCTCGACTATAATCTGTAGTTAAACCCATTTTTAGACTAATTCCGAAGTATTCAGTTGCTCATTAAGGCTTTGGTGTCATCAATCATTCATTTACCAGTAGTTTTTCTCATGGTTCGCACATAAAAAAATATGTAAAAAAGAAGCTTAATTGTTTGAAATTGTCGGACTGACAAAAGTCGCGTACGCCATTTTTATAGGTTTCAAATAATAAATGTGAGAGTGTTTAAAATGTTTTCTGAGTAAAAATGCATGGTCTACCATTACTTTTACCTGATGTTTACAACAGTGCTATTCATTGTAAAAGAAATGTGATATACGTAGAGAGTCTAAGAATCTTTATTAAATAATATCGTCTATCACGTGTAAACAAACTTTAGTAATACTCTGGTTCGTATCGGATTTGCAGGCGAAAAATAGGTATTTGATGGCTTTTATGGTAACTTTTGCCTCGGGCTGACTAAAGTCACGTAGGCCATTTTTAAATGTTTTATTGACAAAAAAGAAGAGAGGTATTACGTATTTTTTTTTTCAATGTTCAATTTTGACCTCCTGTGACTAGTGGACCGATTGGAGTAAATAAAGAAAGCCCCATACCCTTTTTGGGTCACTTTGAGAATTAAGTTTTTTGCCATTTTGAAAAAACTTTCCTTTGGAGCTCATTCCGTTCGATTTAAGTTTGTTAAGTTTCTAGGGGGATTGCTTGTTGAGATTTTTTTCAAATTGGTCAAAAGGGTCAAGTCAAAGGGGGGTGGGGTTATTACGTTTTTTCCTCAATTTCCAAGTTTGACCGCCTGAAACTTCAGAATGAGTGGATCCTGATTTGCGTGAGTCAAACTGTTTTCTACTCTTCTTGATGTCCTTTTTCACCTCTTCATCGGAAGTCCACTGGGTGCAATATATCCGGGGATAGACCCCTGCAATTGGCATTTTTGTTACACTTTCAGAATCGAGTTTTTTTGCTATTTTTTAAAAAACCTCCTTTTGGAACTGATTTGATCCCATATAAGTTTGTTACGTGCTTAGGGGATTGCAAACATCCCATTCTTATAAAAACAGGGAAAAAAATACTAAAGTCTTTTCCAAATTGATCACAAGGGGTGAGGGGGTAGGGTTATTACGTTTTTCTTTTGTCAATTTTTTATTTTGGGTCTCCTCCTCCTCTCCTGGGTATCAATTTGTTCGACTTAAGTTTGTTACGTGTTTAGGGGATTACAAACGTCCCATTCTGATCAAAAATAGGAAAAAAAATAAAGTTTTTTTCAAATTGATCAAGAAGGGTGGGCGGAAAGGGGGCGTTTTTTTTTCTCAATTTTCAATTTTGGGTCTCCTCCGAAACTTTTGGGTCTCATTTTGTTCGAATTAAGTTTGTTAGGTGCTTAGGCGATTCAAACGTCCCATTCTGATCAAAAACATTTGAACAAAAAAAGGAGGGCGGGGGGGCTTATTACGCTTTTCTTTTTCCATTTGAAACTTTGGGTGTCCTCCTCTTCTGGGTTTTATTTTTTTCCAATTAAGTTTCTTACGTGCTTACAGGATTGCAAACGGCCCATTCTGATCAAAAATAGGAAAAAATCTACAGTTTCTTCAAATTGATCAAAAGGGTTGAGCGCGGGGGGGGGGGGAGGTTATTACGTTTTTTTTTTCTCAATTTAAAAATTTTGGGTCTCCTCCTTTTTTGGGTCTCATTTTGTTCGAATTAAGATGGTTACGTTCTTAGGGGATTGCAAACGTCAAACGTCCCATTCTGATCAAAACAGGAAAAAAATCTAAAATTTTGTTTGAAATTGATCAAGAGGGGCGGGAGGGAGGGGGTGCTTATTAAGCTTTTTTTCTCAATTTTTAACTTTCAGTCTCCTCCTCCTCTTCTGGGTCTGAGTTACTTCGAATTAAGTTTGTTACGTGCTTAGGGGATTGCAAACGTCCCATTCTGATCAAAAATAGGAAAAAAATCTAAAGTTTTGATCAAATTGATCAAGAATGGTAAGGGGGGGAGGGGTTATTACATCTTTTTTCTCTTAATTTTCAACTTTGGTTCGTCCCCTCCCCTTCGGGGCTCATTTTGTTCGAATTAAGTTTGTAACGTGCTTAGGGGATTGCAAAGATCCCATTCTGATCAAAAACAGGAAACAACAAACAACAAACAGGAAAAAAATGTAAGTATTGTTTCAAATTGATCAAAAGGGGCGGGAGGGGGGCCTTATTACGCTTTTTTTCTCAATTATCAACTTTGGGTCTCCTCCTCCTCTTCTGGGTCTCATTTTGTTCGAATTAAGTATGTTACGTGCTTAGGGGATTGCCAACGTCCTATTCTGATCAAAAACAGGAAAAAAATCTAAAGTTTGTTACAAATTTACCAAAAGGGGGGGGGGAGCTTATTACGCTTTTTTTCTCAATTTTCAACTTTCGGTCTCCTCCTCCTCTTCTCGGTCTCATTTTGTTCGAATTAAGTATGTTACGTGCTTAGGGGATTGCAAACGCCCCATTCTGATCAAAAACTGAAAAAAAAATCTAAAATTTTGTTTCAAATTGATCAAAAGGATCGGGAGGGGCGCTTATTACGTTTTTCTCTCAATTTTGAAATTTAAGTCTTCTCCTCTTCTTCTGGGTCTTATTTTGTTCGAACTAAGTTTGGAGGATTAATTTCAAATTGACTATTTTAAAAGTTTTGACTTATTTTAAAGCGCTTTTGACTTTAGAATTCGTATCTCAATAACTCCAAAAATTCAAATTTACTTACATTTTTAGATTGTTTTGAGGTGTTATTGGTCGGTTTTGATCTAAACCTGCTTTTAAACGCTTTAAGTATTTTTTAACTGATTTTGGCCTTACCATAATCTGATTTTTTTCAAAATGTTTTAATTTGCATTTTAGATTGATTTGAATCCTTTTTTGTCGGTTTTGATTTATTATTAACGCCTTAAGTATTTTTTAACTGATTTTGGCCTTTATTATACCTATTTTTTTTTCAAGAAGTTTTAATTTGCATTTTTAAATGTGTTGATTTATTTTAAACCGACCTTAGCTTTAAAATTCATATCTCAATAACTCTAAAATCTTTACATTTACATCCTTTGAGTTATCTTTAATGGATTTAGACTTTAAAGAACCTGAATTTTTCTAAAAACTCTTAATTCGCATATTTAGATTGCTTTCAACCAGTTTTGGTCGGTTTTGTTTCTAATCTTAAGGCGCAAATTTCCAAAATTTTTTTATTTCAATTTTTAAACACTTTAAGTGTTTTTTTAACAAATTTTGGCCCTTATGATAATCTGAGTTTTTTTAAAACGTTTTAATTTGCATTCTTAAACGCTTTGAGTCATTTTAAACTAATTTTGACACTAATTCAAATGGCATTTTTTTCACAACTCCAAATTTGCATTTTGTACAAGCTTCAAATTCATTAAAAGGGGGGGCTTGTTAGGTTTTTTTTTCTCAATTTTCAACTTTCGGTCTCCTCCTCCTCTTTTAGGTCTTATTTTGTTCGAATTAAGTTTGTTACGTGCTTAGAGGCTTGCAAACGACCCATTCTGATGAAAAACAGGAAAAAAAATTAAATTGTTATTTCAAATTGATCAAAAGGGGCGGGAGGGGGGCTTGTTACGTTTTTTCTTTTCAATTTTCAACTTTCGGTCACCTCCTCCTCTTCGGGGCTCGTTTTGTTGCAATTAAGTTGGTTACGTGCTTGGGGGAATGCAAACGTCCCATTCTGATCAAAAACAGGAAAAAATCTAAAGTTTTGTTTCAAATTGATCAAAGGGGGTGGTGGGGGGGTGGGGTTAGTACGCTCTATTTTTCTCAATTTGAAACTTTGGGTCTCCTCCTCTTCTTCGGGGCTCGTTTTGTTCGAGTTAAGTTTGCTACGTGCTTAGGGGATTGCAAAAGTCCCATGCTGTTCAAAAACAGGACAAAAAAATCTAAAGTTTTGTTTCAAATTGATCAAAAGGGGTGGGAGGGGGGGGGCTTATTACTTTCTTTTTCTCAATTTTCAACTTTGGGTTTCCTCCTCCTCTTCTGGGTCTCAATTAGTTCGAATTAAGTTTGTTACGTGCTTAGGGGATTGCAAACGTCCTATTATGATAAAAACAGGAAAAAAATCTAATTTTTTTTTTAAATTCATCAAAAGGGGGGGGCTTATTAGGTTTTTTTCTCAATTTTCGAATTTCAATCTCCTCCTCCTCTTCTCGGTCTTATTTTGTTCGAATTAAGTTTTTTCTTGCTTAGGGGATTACAAACGTCCCATTCTGATAAAAAACAAGAAAAAAATGTAAAGTTTTGTTTCAAATTGATCAAAAGGGGTGGTGGGGGGGGGTGGGGTTATTACGCTCTATTTTTCTCAATTTGAAACTTTGGGTCTCCTCCTCTTCTTCGGGGCTCGTTTTGTTCGAATTAAGTTTGTTACGTACTTAGGGGATTGCAAACGTCCCATTCTGATAAAAACAGGAAAAAAATCTAAAGTTTTGTTTCAAATTCATCAAAGGGGGGGAGGGGCTTATTAGGTTTTTTTTTCTCAATTTTACAATTTCAGTCTCCTCGTCCTCTTCTCGGTCTCATTTTGTTCGAATTAAGTTTTTTCGTGCTTAGGGGATTACAAACGTCCCATTTTGATCAAAAACGGGACAAAAAAATCTAAAGTTTTGTTTCCAATTGATTAAAAGGGGGTGGGAGGGGGGCGGGGGCTTATTACGTTTTTTTTTCTCAATTTTCAACTTTGGGTCTCCTCCTCCTCTTCTGGGTCTCAATTAGTTCGAATTAAGTTTGTTACGTGCTTAGGGGATTGCAAACGTTCCATTCTGATAAAAACAGGAGAAAATCTAAAGTTTTGTTTAAAATTCATCAAAAGGGGGGGGGGGGGCTTATTAGGTTTTTTTCTCAAGTTTCGAATTTCAGTCTCCTCCTCCTCTTCTCGGTCTCATTTTGTTCGAATTAAGTTTTTTACGTGCTTAGGGGGTTACCAACGTCCCATTCTGATAAAAAACAAGAAAAAAATCTAAAGTTTTGTTTCAAATTAATCATAAGGCACGGGAGGGCGGGTTATTATGCTTTTTCTTTCTCAATTTGAAACTTTGGGTCTCCTCCTCTTCCTCTGGGTTTTATTTTCTTCTAATTAAGTTTGTTACGTGCTTAGAGGATTGCAAACATCCCGTTGTAATCAAGAATAGGAAAAAAAATCTAAAAGCTTTTTTCAAATTGATCAAGAGGGGTGAGGGGGGGGGGGGTTATTACGTTTTTCTTTTTTCAATTTTCAACTTTGGGTCTCCTCCTCCTCTTTTGGGTCTCATTTTGTTCGAAGTAAGTTTGTTACATGCTTAGGGGATTGCAAACGTCACATTCCGATCAAAAACTGGAAAAAAACAATTCTAAAATTAACCAAAGGAGAAGTATGACTTATTTTGAATTTGACCGCTTGTAACTTCAGACAAATGGACGGATTGGAGTAAATCCAACAAACAAACTATGTCGCCTCCCACTATCGTCCTGTAGGTGCAATAGTTTTGGAGATAGAGCCCCTTCAGTAGTCGATTTCAGGAGGTCGAGCTGACTAAGGTCGCGTACCCCATTTATCAGATCATATTTCTCTAATTAGTTACCAAGTAAAACGAAGAAAATAAAGACTAAAAAGTACGTCTTTTTGCAGCTACTTTCTTGGCGTTCCAGAGTACAAGCCCGGAGAGCTCCACCTTTATAGAGTCACCTCGGTACCTCCGCGAATAGGGGCCACTCTGCCCCCTCCGGTGTGTATAACTTGCATCAAAGAAGTGCCTCCGACGCCGCCTTCCTACATCACATTAGACGAAAACTTTTTCAAGTATAAAAAAGGTGCTGTCGCGTTTTAAAATGTCGTGGTGCGTTTGGTTGAACCGTTGGGCTTTTAGGAAGCTGGGAGGACGAGGACGAGGACACTGTGATGACCACTCCCGCGCCGAAAAAGCGTCGGAAACCTCAGCAGCCGCTGTCTGAGAGGGACCGGCCGTGTTTATACCACAATGCTGTGTTCAGGTTCGTGTTTTTTACAATCACCATACTAAGAGGAAAATCAGGCTGTGGAAGCGTCAACAGAATTGAAATGGAATTTCCCCCTGACGATTCGTCCACAACTGTGACGGGCTTTATCAAAGACAGCATCATTTCGTCTAATGCTTTTGATAACGTCTGCCGAAGTTGTGGACGAAACGCAGGAAATCATTCTCGCTATTAATCAGTATTTTTACTTCCAGTCCTAACTCGCAGTACTTCGTCCTAGAATGCCTGGGCCCGGGAGTGCCAACTACCCGCCTCTACAGGACAGGAATGCCAAAGCCCAAGCCCCTGCTGTGGCTGCAGAACAACACCCTGCTGAAAGAAAAAGTGTCCAAAATGGCGATGCCTCAAATCAAAACCTTTCCCGTTCAAATATCCGGAGGTTATAGGGCACATGTCAGGTAAAACGATCCGAATCAGCCACTTTTCTTCATAGTCAAACTTGTCGTCTCAAATTAGGTTATTTCTGCCCCCCGGGCTGAGGGAGGACGAGATAACGAGATACCCCCTAGTAGTGCAGGTGTATGGGGGCCCCGGCAGCCAATTAGTGACCGAAAGCTGGAGGATCGATTGGAATACGTACCTTGCAGGTTTGTTATGTTATATAAAACCCACGTCACGTGGCTTTTTTATATCCCTTTTTCAGGCAACAAGAACTTTATAATAGCCCAAATCGACGGGCGAGGGTCCGGGGGCCAAGGGCACCAACTCCTGCACAAAGTCTACTACAAATTAGGGTCAGTCGAGGTGGCCGACCAATTGGAAGTCACCGAGTAAGTCCGCATGTAAAACTGGGGCGGTTAGTGGCAGCGAAAGATTCATCTCTCGTACATGGCAAGATAACCAATTTCCAGTTCAATTTCCTGGTGCCATATTCCGGTCATTTAACTGCCGTTACTGCTGCAGTCGCTTCCTGCATTTCCCGCGAGCTTATTGGGCGAAACGACATTTTTCGTGCAGGGTTTATATGTTTAAAAAGGTTCGGATTTTATATGTAAACGAAGGCAAAAATATGGTGCCAGCAAGGATATTACGTTTGACTTGAAGAAGCAGGAAGTCGATATAGTTTTGCTGCGGAATAGTTCCTGGGAAAAGTTGACTCTAGTGATAAGAAAATCTGTAAGCGTGATGCTGAAAAAAGTATGATATTTTGTTTGTATTGTTTTACAGTTTTATTGAAAGTATGAGAAATGTGAAAACTGAAAGAACTGCCATTTATCGTTGGTTTTTCGTCGGGGTGACTAAAGTCACGTAGGCCATTTTTTTAAGTTTCAATAGAGCCCATTCTCTGAATTAACTCAGATTTCAGATGGAAAAAATTAGGGATCTACAGAACTAAGGTAAACATTAGAGAAAACAAATATGTCGAAAGGAAGTAGAGAGTTAGAAGCAAAATTTAAGGTAAAAAAGGTAAACAATTTTTATGATTCCCTTCAAGGAAAGTTTTGTGGGTTTAATAATTTTGGAGATAAACCCCTTCAGTGGTCGATTTTTCGGTACCTTGAAACGTACTTTAGACGGCACTTAGAGAACGTCCACTAGTAGGACTAATTTCACTCTTATTATGTTTGTTACATTCATAGGGGATCGAAATCGCCTCATTCCGGTGAAAAACTGCAAAGAAAACATAATTTCTTCGAAATTGACCACCGGTTGGGGGGTGGTTATTCCCTCTTTTTTCTTAATTTCCAACTTTGACCGCCTGTAACTTTAGAAAGAATAGACCGACTGGAGTGACTCCAACAGTTTCTTCTTCCTTTTGAGGTTCTCTTTCCCCTCCCACCAAACGTCCCGTAGGTTGTCGTTACATCTTGCAAGAACGGCAATAAGAAAGTGGTGCGTGACCGTCGTGACGTCACAAAAGGGAAACAATTTTTTATGATCGCCTGTAACTTTAGAACGTGTGGAGCGGTTAGAGTGAATCCAACGGTTGTTTGTTCCTTTTGATGTCTTATTTCACTTCCCTGTAAGAAAAGTGCTGTGGTTTCAATAATTTTGTAGATAAACCCCTTCAGTGGTCGATTTTTCGGTACTTTGAAACGTACTTTGGACGGCACTTGGAGAACGTCCACTAGTAGGACTAATTTTACTCTTATTATGTTTGTTACATTCATAGGGGATCGAAATCGCCTCATTCCGGTGAAAAACAGCAAAGAAAACATAATTTCTTCGAAATTGACCACCGGTTGGGGGGGTGGTTATTCCTTCTTTTTTCTTAATTTCCAACTTTGACCGCCTGTAACTTTAGAAAGAATAAACCGATTGGAGTGAATCCAAAAGTTTCTTCTTCCTTTTGATGTTCTCCTTCACCTCCCACCAAACGTCCCGTAGGTTGTCGCTACATCTTGCAAGAACGGTAATAAGAAAGTGGTGCGTGACCGTCGTGACGTCACAAAAGGTAAACAATTTTTTATGATCGCCTGTAACTTTAGAACGTGTGGAGCGATTAGAGTGAATCCAACGGTTGTTTGTTCCTTTTGATGTCTTATTTCACATCCCTTCAAGGAAAGTGCTGTGGGTTCAATAATTTTGGAGATAAACCCCTTCAGTGGTCGACTTTTCGGTACTTTGAAACGTACTTGACGGCACTTAGAGAAGTCCACTAGTGGGACTAATTTCACTCTTATTATGTTTTATTATTAAGTCCACTAGTGGGACTAATTTCACTCTTATTATGTTTGTTACATTCATAGGGGATCGAAGTCGCCTCATTCCGGTGAAAAACAGCAAAAGAAAACATCATTTCTTCGAAACTGACCACCGGTTGGGAGGGGGAGTCCCCATTTTTTTTTTAATTTCCAACTTTGACGGCCTGTAACTTAAGAAAGAATAGACCGATTGGAGTGAATCCAACAGTTTCTTCTTCCTTTTGAGGTTCTCTTTCACCTCCTACCAAACGTCCCGTAGGTTGTCGCTAAATCTTGCAAGAACGGTAATAAGGAAATGCGTGACCGTCGTGACGTCACAAAAGGGAAACAATTTTTTTATGAGCGCCTGTAACTTTAGAACGCGTGGGGCGATTAGAGTGAATCCAACGGTTGTTTGTTGCTTTTGATATCTTATTTCACTTCCCTTTAAGGAAAGTGCTGTGGGTTCAATAATTTTGTAGATAAACCCCTTCAGTGATCGATTTTTCGGTACTTTGAAACGTACTTTGGACGGCACTTAGAGAAGTCCACTAGTGGGACTGATTTCACTCTTATTATGTTTGTTACATTCATAGGGGATCGAAATCGCCTCATTCCGGTGGAAAACAGCAAAAGAAAACATTATTTCTTCGAAACTGACCACCGGTTGGGAGGGGGATTCCCCATTTTTTCTTAATTTCCAACTTTGACCGCCTGTAACTTTAGAAAGAATAGACCGATTGGAGTGAATCCAACAGTTTCTTCTTCCTTTTGAGGTTCTCTTTCATCTCCCACCAAACGTCCCGTAGGTTGTCGCTACATATTGCAAGAACGGTAATAAAAAATTGGTGCGTGACCGTCGTGACGTCACAAAAGGGAAACAATTTTTTATGACGGCCTGTAACTTTAGAACGTGTGGAGCGGTTAGAGTGAATCCAACGGTTGTTTGTTCCTTTTGATGTCTTATTTCACTTCCCTGTAAGGAAAGTGCTGTGGTTTCAATAATTTTGTAGATAAACCTCTTCAGTGGTCGATTTTTCGGTACTTTGAAACGTACTTTGGACGGCACTTAGAGAACGTCCACTAGTAGGACTAATTTTACTCTTATTATGTTTGTTACATTCATAGGGGATCGAAATCGCCTCATTCCGGTGAAAAACAGCAAAGAAAACATAATTTCTTCGAAATTGACCACCGGTTGGGGGGGTGGTTATTCCTTCTTTTTTCTTAATTTCCAACTTTGACCGCCTGTAACTTTAGAAAGAATAAACCGATTGGAGTGAATCCAAAAGTTTCATCTTCCTTTTGATGTTCTCCTTCACCTCCCACCAAACGTCCCGTAGGTTGTCGCTACATATTGCAAGAACGGTAATAAAAAATTGGTGCGTGACCGTCGTGACGTCACAAAAGGTAAACAATTTTTTATGATCGCCTGTAACTTTAGAACGTGTGGAGCGATTAGAGTGAATCCAACGGTTGTTTGTTCCTTTTGATGTCTTATTTCACATCCCTTCAAGGAAACTGCTGTGGGTTCAATAATTTTGGAGATAAACCCCTTCAGTGGTCGACTTTTCGGTACTTTGAAACGTACTTTGGACGGCACTTAGAGAAGTTCACTAGTGGGACTAATTTCACTCTTATTATGTTTGTTACATTCATAGGGGATCGAAGTCGCCTCATTCCGGTGAAAAACAGCAAAAGAAAACATCATTTCTTCGAAACTGACCACCGGTTGGGAGGGGGATTCCCCATTTTTTCTTAATTTCCAACTTTGACCGCCTGTAACTCTAGAAAGAATGGACCGATTGGAGTGAATCCAACAGTTTCTTCTTCCTTTTGAGGTTCTCTTTCACCTCCCACCAAACGTCCCGTAGGTTGTCGCTACATCTTGCAAGAACGGTAATACAAAATTGGTGCGTGACCGTGGTGATGTCACAAAAGGAAAACAATTTATTATGACGGCCTGTAACTTTAGAACGTGTGCAGCGATTAGAGTGGGTCCAACGGATGTTTGTTCCTTTTGATGTCTTATTTCACTTTCCTTCAAGGAAAGGGCTGTGGGTTCAATAATTTTGGAGATAAACCCCTTCAGTGGTCGATTTTTAGGTACTTTGAAACGTGCTTTGGACGGCACTTAGAGAACGTCTGCTAGTAGGACTAATTTCACTGATATTATGTTCGTTACATTCACAGGGGATCGAAATCGCCTCATTCCGGTGAAAAACAGCAAAGAAAACATCATTTCTTCGAAACTGACCACCGGTTGGGGAGGGGGGGGATTCCCTATTTTTTCTTAATTTCCAATTTTGACCGCCTGTAACTTTAGATAGAATAAACCGATTGGAGTGAATCCAACAGTTTCTTCTTCGTTTTGAGGTTCTCTTTCATCTCCCACCAAACGTCCCGTAGGTTGTCGCTACATCTTGCAAGAACGGTAATAAGAAAGTGATGCGTGACCGTCGTGACGTCACAAAAGGTAAACAATTTTTTATGATCGCCTGTAACTTTAGAACGTGTGGAGCGATTAGAGTGAATCCAACGGTTGTTTGTTCCTTTTAATGTCTTATTTTACATCCCTTCAAGGAAAGTGAAGGCGGATTCAATAATTTTGTAGATACACCCCTTCAGTGATCGATTTTTCGGTACTTTGAAACGTACTTTGGACGGCACTTAGAGAAGTCCACTAGTGGGACTAATTTCACTCTTATTATGTTTGTTACATTCATAGGGGATCGAAGTCGCCTCATTCCGGTGAAAAACAGCAAAAGAAAACATCATTTCTTCGAAACTGACCACCGGTTGGGAGGGGGATTCCCCATTTTTTCTTAATTTCCAACTTTGACCGCCTGTAACTTTAGAAAGAATAGACCGATTGGAGTGAATCCAACAGTTTCTTCTTCCTTTTGAGGTTCTCTTTCATCTCCCACCAAACGTCCCGTAGGTTGTCGCTACATCTTGCAAGAACGGTAATAAAAAATTGGTGCGTGACCGTGGTGACGTCACAAAAGGTAAACAATTTTTTATGATCGTCTGTAACTTTAGAACGTGTGGAGCGATTAGAGTGAATCCAACGGTTGTTTGTTCCTTTTGATGTCTTATTTCACTTCCCTTCAAGGAAAGTGCTGTGGGTTCAATAATTTTGGAGATAAACCCCTTCAGTGTTCGATTTCTAGGTACTTTGAAACGTGCTTTGGACGGCACTTAGAGAACGTCTACTTGTAGGACTAATTTCACTCTTATTATGTTTGTTAAATTCATAGGGGATCGAAATCGCCTCATTCCGGTGAAAAACAGCAAAGAAAACATCATTTCTTCGAAAATGACCACCGGTTAGCGGGGGCGGGGGGGGTATTCCTTCTTTTTTTTTAATTTCCAAATTTGACCGCCTGTAACTTTAGAAAGAATAGACCGATTGGAGTGAATCCAAAAGTTTCTTCTTCCTTTTGAGGTTCTCTTTCATCTCCCACCTAACTTCCCGTAGGTTATCGCTACATCTTGCAAGAACGGTAATAAAAAAAATGGTGCGTGACCGTAGTGACGTCACAAAAGGTAAACAATTTTTTATGATCGCCTGTAACTTTAGAACGTGTGGAGCGATTAGAGTGAATCCAACGGTTGTTTGTTCCTTTTGATGTCTTATTTCACCTCCCTGCAAGGAAAGTGCTGTGGGTTCAATAATTTTGGAGATAAACCCCTTCAGTGGTCGCTTTTTAGGTACTTTGAAACGTACTTTGGACGGCACTTAGAGAACGTCCACTAGTAGGACTAATTTCACTCTTATTATGTTTGTTACATTCACAGGGGATCGAAATCGCCTCATTCCGGTGAAAAACAGCAAAGAAAACATAATTTCTTTGAAATTGACCACCGGTTGGAGGGGTGGTTATTCCTTCTTTTTTCTTAATTTCCAACTTTGACCGCCTGTAACTTTAGAAAGAATAGACCGATTGGAGTGAATCCAACAGTTTCTTCTTCCTTTTGAGGTTCTCTTTCACCTCCCACCAAACGTCCCGTAGGTTGTCGCTACATCTTGCAAGAACGGTAATAAAAAATTGGTGCGTGACCGTAGTGACGTCACAAAAGGTAAACAATTTTTTATGATCGCCTGTAACTTTAGAACGTGTGGAGCGATTAGAGTGAATTCAACGGTTATTTGTGCCTTTTGATATCTTATTTCACTTCCCTTCAAGCTGTGGGATCAATAATTTTGGAGATAAACCCCTACAGTGGTCGATTTTTCGGTACTTTGAAACATGCTTTGTACGGCACTTAGGGAACGTCCACTTGTAGGACAAAATTCACTCTTATTATGTTTGCTACATTCATAGGGGATCGAAATCGCCTCATTCCGGTGAAAAACAGCAAAGAAAACATCATTTCTTCCAAATTGACCACCGGTTGGAGGGGGGGAGTATTCCTTCTTTTTTCTTAATTTCCAACTTTGACCGCCTGTAACTTTAGAAAGAGTAGACCGATTGGAGCGAATCCAACAGTTTTTACTTTTTTTGATGTTCTCTTTCACCTTCCACCAAACGTCCCGTAGGTTGTCGCTACATCTTGCAAGAACGGTAATAAGAAATTGGTGCGTGACCGTCATGACGTCACAAAAGGTAAACATTTTTTTATGATCGCCTGTTACTTTAGAACGTGTGGAGCGATTAGAGTGAATACAACGGTCGTTTATTCCTTTTGATGTCTTATTTGACTTCCCTTCAAAGAAAGTGCTGTGGGATCAATAATTTTGGAGATTTGCCTTCAGTGGTCGATTTTTCGGTACTTTGAAACGTACTTTGGACGGCACTTAGAGAACGTCCACTAGTAGGACTAATTTCACTCTTATTATGTTTGTTACATTCACAGGGGATCGAAATCGCCTCATTCCGGTGAAAAACAGCAAATAAAACATAATTTCTTCGAAATTGACCACCGGTTGGAGAGGTGGTTATTCCTTCTTTTTTCTTAATTTCCAACTTTGACCGCCTGTAACTTTAGAAAGAATAGACCGATTGGAGTGAATCCAACAGTTTCTTCTTCCTTCTGAGGTTCTCTTTCACCTCCCACCAAACGTCCCGTAGGTTGTCGCTACATCTTGCAAGAACGGTAATAAAAAATTGGTGCGTGACCGTAGTGACGTCACAAAAGGTAAACAATTTTTTATGATCGCCTGTAACTTTAGAACGTGTGGAACGATTAGAGTGAATTCAACGGTTTATTGTGCCTTTTGATATCTTATTTCACTTCCCTTCAAGCTGTGGGATCAATAATTTTGGAGATAAACCCCTTCAGTGGTCGATTTTTCGGTACTTTGAAACATGCTTTGTACGGCACTTAAGGACGTCCACTTGTAGGACAAAATTCACTCTTATTATGTTTGCTACATTCATAGGGGATCGAAATCGCCTCATTCCGGTGAAAAACAGCAAAGAAAACATAATTTTTTCCAAATTGACCACCGGTTGGAGGGGGGCAGTATTCCTTCTTTTTTCTTAATTTCCAACTTTGACCGCCTGTAACTTTAGAAAGAGTAGACCGATTGGAGTGAATCCAACAGTTTCTTCTTCCTTTTGAGGTTCTCTTTCACCTCCCACCAAACGTCCCCTAGGTTGTCGCTACATCTTGCAAGAACGGTAATAAAAAATTGGTGCGTAACCGTGGTGACGTCACAAAAGGTCAACAATTTTTTATGATCGCCTGTAACTTTAGAACGTGTGGAGCGATTAGAGTGAATTCAACGGTTATTTGTGCCTTTTGATATCATATTTCACTTCCCTTCAAGGAAAGTGCTGTGGGTTCAATAATTTTGTAGATAAACCCCTTCAGTGATCGATTTTTCGGTACTTTGAAACGTACTTTGGACGGCACTTAGAGAACGTCCACTAGTAGGACTAATTTCACTCTTATTATGTTTGTTACATTCATAGGGGATCGAAATCGCCTCATTACGGTGAAAAACATCAAAGAAAGCATAATTTCTTCGAAATTGACCACCGGTTGGGGGGGGGGGGTATTCACTCTTTTTTCTTAATTTCCAACTTTCATCGCCTGTAACTTTAGAAAGAATAGACCGATTGGAGTGAATCCAACAGCTTCTTTTTCCTTTTGAGGTTCTCTTTCACCTCCGACCAAACGTCCCGTAGGTTGTCGCTACATCTTGCAAGAACGGTAATAAGGAAGTGCGTGACCGTCGTGACGTCACAAAAGGTAAACAATTTTATATGACCGCCTGTAACTTTAGAACGAGTGGAGCGATTAGAGTGAATCTGACGGTTTTTTGTTCTTTTTGATGTTCTCTTTCACCTCCCACTAAAGAAAGTGCCGTAGGTTATCGGTACATCTTGCAATAAAGGTAATAAGAAAGACGCGCGTGACCGGTGTGACGTCATATGGAGTAAACAATTTTTTTTGACTGCCCTTAACTTTGTAACGAATGGAGCGATTAGAGTGAATCTAACGACTCTTTTGCGATAATCGTGACAAACTGTCAAAAATTTACAAAAAGGCTTTTTTTGAAAACAAAATATTTTCAATAATTCAATAAAAATCGACTTTTCAGTCGAGTTGTAAAAGTTCTATTTCGGGCCAACTCTGTATAAAAAAAAGCTTGAAATATCAAGAATCATTATTCGTTAAAAAGGTTAAAATTAGAGAAAAACTATGTTCCAAGGAAGCAGATAGTTAGAAGCAAAAACATTCACTTTCATGAGATAGTCGTGTAAAAACTTCCAAAAAAAGACCTTTTTCGGAACAAAATTTTTTTCAATAATTCAATAAAAGTCGACTTTTGAGTCGTGTTGTAAAAGTTCTATTTCGAGACAAATCTGAACAAAAAAAACATGAAATATAAGAAATCATTAATCTACTGTGTTGAAAAACACAGTTTTGTGCCAAAAAAGTTCAAGTTTAGTGGAAAAACATTAAAAAGAATGAAAACACAATTTAGGTCGGTAAAAAAAATAACGAACCAAAAATTAATAGACACATGACAAATGATAAAAGACGGAAATAAATTTAAATCTTAACACAAAGCACCGAAAAAAAAACCTGAAAAAAACGTAAAATTATAGAAAAAATCAGTCTACAATAGGTATTTAGATACAAAAATAAAAAAATTTATTTTGAAGCTTTAAAAATTTTGCTAAGAGAATTGCCTTTTTGGACAAAAAATGTGTTATTAAAAATTGATTTTTGGCTCGTTGTAGAAGTTAATTGAAGCCGCTATTGTATAAAAACTTGAATAATTGGGAGTCATTTATGTAAAAAAATACAGTTTTTAAACATAAAGTTTACTTTACAGCTGTAATTTTTTCTTTGGAAAAGTTCAGTTTTGGTTGAAAATTACGTCAAAAGAATGAATGTTATGAATATGTATGATCAATGGATCATCTGAATATCTTATCATCAAATATATGAAAAAAAAATAAAAATTGCCAATAACTTGAAAAAGAATAAAAACAGAAATATGGACAACAAAAGAAAACAAAAAATAAAAGACGATGAAAACACCGAAAGAAAAAAATCGGGAATAGGCAGGAATTAGAGAACAAAATATGTCCAAGTAGATTTTAAGTCAAAACTAATGCAAAAAAGACCCTTTTTCAATCCAAAATTTTTTCAATAAAATTCGACTTTTCAGTTGGGTTGTAAACGTTCAATTTCGGGCCAAAACCCTAAAAAAAAAACCTAGTAAATCAGGAATTATGACTCATCCAAAAACTAAATTTTGGGCTAAAATTATCTTTTCCAAACCAATGTACCATACATTTCTTCACTCGTTGGAACCTCAAAAGAATTAAAAATCTTTGAAAAGTTGAATTCAGTTTAAAGAAAACACGATTAAGTTAAATAAAGTTAATAAAGTTAATAAAGTTAATAAAGTGGACAAGAGCAACAGAAAATTTTGTTTTCGTATTTTGTAGGTTACTTAGCGGAGTAGCGGAACTGTCACAGCAAATAGAAGAGACAACATTGTAATCTAAAAATGAGAATTTAAAAAAAAGTTGTCAAAAAAGTGGTACTAAAGCAATATAAACGCGATGAAGAGGAAAAAAACTGTAATTATTATTCTAGAGAAAAAAGTAAAAAGCATCAAACAATGCTTACAGTTAAAGAGGTTTCCAAGACATTAGAGTATGTTCCTGAGTCCCTGAGCAAATACAAAAAAATTCGTATTATATATGGACGTCTTCCTGCAAAGTCGAGGAGACTGGGAAAGATTCATTCACAGGTATGGGTACCACGGTGACACATATCAGGGTTCCCATTTATCATATATTGTTTGTGGTTATGAAAAAAACATAAAACCAAAATTTCCAGTTTCTAGCTTTAATGGTTCCTAAAAACGTAATATTTACCATTCTTTGGGACACCCTATAGTATCAAAATCAGAAATCACGGCGCTATTTATCGTAAAGTAAATAGAACTTGCAAAACAAATCTATTGGCAAACACAAAAAAATTTAAAAATAAATGCTACAACATTATTGTAATATAAGCAATTAGTGTAATAGAAGAGAATACCCTGATGATGGTGTATAGTAAAGAAAAAGTCGAAACGTTGGATAAACTTAGTTTCGGCATCCTATTGCAATAGTTTTTGAGTTGTAATAAAAAAAACTAAAAAATATCGAAAAATATCCAAAAGTGAGTTTCTGGTACACGCGGAAAAGTTCCAGTTTTATTTTAACTTTTTTTTTCTTTCTTTTTAACTAAATTTTAGCTTCCTAGCTCAAAGCGTTCCAGAGATATCGGCATAAAACCAATTTTTTTTTTTGGGCGGCTTTAGCTATGATAGCTGCAACTATATCACAATGTATGATAACCCTATAAGTACCCACAATCCAATTTCAACGAAAGCTATTGGTAAACACAAAAAAAATTAAAAATAAATGCTACAACATTATTGTAATAGAAGCAATAAGTGTAATAGAGGAGAATACCCTGATGATGGTGTATAGTAAAGAAAAAGTCGAAACGTTGGATAAACTTAGTTTCGGCATCCTATTGCAATAGTCTTTGAGTTGTAATAAAAAAAACTAAAAAATATCGAAAAATATCCAAAAGTGAGGTTCTGGTACACGCGGAAACGTTCCAGCTATTTTTTTTTACTTTTTTTTTTCTTTCTTTTCAACTAAATTTTAGCTTCCTAGATCAAAGCGTTCCAGAGATATCGGCATAAAACCAATTTTTTTTTTGGGCGGCTTTAGCTATGATAGCTGCAACTATATCACAATGTATGATAACCCTATAAGTACCCACAATCCAATTTCAACCATGTACCATCAACAATACCCTAAATATGACGTAATTTATATTCGTCCCCTATAACATACATTGACCAACATTTTTCTTACGGAAAACAGACGCGTAAAAGCTTGAAAACTTATTTGCAAATTTTCATTAATTAATACCCATGGGTTTGGTACCTAAAAAAAGATTCTGACCCATGGCAACTTGCACTCCATTTCCTAACGAACCGTGGTACAAAATTTCAGCTCTCTAACTCTATTCGTTTCAGAGATATCACCATTCTTTAATCACCCTGTCTACGGCGGCCATTTTGTTTCGCCTCCATCTTTTATTTATGACGAAATCAATATTGTCCCATTTAAAAAGCATTAGTAGTTAATCAAAGCGGATTCCATGACAATTTCAAGGTCACAGGAACATCCATGAGCCTCCTAGATAACGCCAGACGAGGTTGCTAGACGTTGACCTTGAAAATCGCGCTCATGACCTTGAAAAGTGACCTTGAAACTCAGTTGACCTTGGTCCACACATGGACATTCCACCTTGACGCGTCCGTAGCCCTGCTAAAATTTCCGAGGTTCAATGTATTTCTTATGGGAAAGCCGAAGAAATGGCAAAACGAACTAACGCCGCCCATGTCTGCCGAAAAATCGAAAAAATACATTTTTGCCCGAATTTGTAGCCGCCACTGTCTTGGCAAAAACCGCGTGGTCGGGATTCGACGTCATCAGCCAACATGAATCCCGACGCGAAATTTTCAAATCGACCAGTCTTTGGGAAAACGTTCTCCAGGATCGGGAATTTTGCCATTAATCTTCCTGGAAATGTCCAAATTTTCTCCTGCCATACATTTTTCCTTGCTTTTCAGCCGATTTTCCTTGTTCTAAGCCTTTAAAGTTAATATTTACATTTCGGAGAATCTCAGCTGTCAGTTGACGATCAGTGGGAGCAGCCAAAGTCTCGTATGGTTCCGATACCCTAGTGGCGATCTTCGGAATCATTCGGGATTTGGCGCCATAATTTTTAAAATTCTGCATGTTTCTCTTCGAAGGTCAATTAAAATCATTTCGCGACGTCCCAGCGAAAAAGTGATTCCCAAGTAACAAAAATAAAATATTCCAAGGTATCCCGCCAAAGATATGCCTTTTCACGTGGTACCACGCTCATTGAGCCAGTGATCTAACTAAGGGGGTTTAAAAGGTCAGGAATTAAACCATTACACATACGTACCAAAGTGAAAAATGCGCTTTTTTCACTTTGGTACGCCACTGTTTACCTCCCCCCCCCCATAAGAGTCGAAATGAAAAAACTACCAAATATTTGCAACCAAAATCGAAAAAAAAGAGATCTTTATGGCGTCACCTTTAAAAAGCGACACCACCTTATCTGCCACACTCTTGTTACGGGCACTAGTGTAAAGTTAAGCGCGGCGCCCTCTATGCGTGCGAGTCTCAAGCTCAGCAAGTAAACGACAAACGATAAATCCCCCCCACTAACCGCGTTAATGTATCTCTAGTAAATTAGCAACTTTGGGGCACGAAACGGTAAATCAAGGTGCTAATCAAATTAAATCATCGATTTGTGTGTCCAGAGCCTGACACGGGGCTCGCCTCAGGATTTAGCAGGACAGGGTGGGTTAATTAGCGACATTGACGAATGATCACTAACTCAGATTCGTTTAGAAGTAAACTGAAGTTTTTTTTATAGATATTTGAGGGACACTCAACATTTCATCGACCGAAGACGCGTGGCCGTTTGGGGCTGGAGTTACGGGGGCTTCGTGGCCTCTTTGGCCCTGGCGAGCCCGAAGAGCGTCTTCCAGTGCGCCATTGCCGTGGCACCAGTTACCAATTGGAAACTTTACGGTAACACTTTCCTTGTTATTTCAGCAGCAGCACAACGATCTTTTTTCCAGACTCGGCGTATACGGAACGTTACATGGGATTGCCGAACGTAACGGAGAACTATAAAGGATACGACGAGGCTGACGTCAGCAAGAAAGCTGCCCAGCTGGCAGATAAAATGTTTTATCTGGTCCATGGGACGGCGGACGACAATGTGCATTTGCAGCAGAGCATGGTGCTCGTCAAGGCATTGTCCGAAGCCGACACGCTTTTCAGGCAACAGGTCAGTAAAAAGCTTTTTTGCTCCGGGGATTTGGACGAACTTTAAAGCTCGGTGAAATTGTTTGTCCGATAGAATAAAGTTTGATACAAATTTAGGGCAAACTGTGAGCTTAGCAAAGAGCAACTGCACCTGAGAAAAATCAGTATAAAGATTACTGCCCTTTTTTTGATGTAACTATAACTATAGTAACATGGTTGGACTGTACTTTCAGGAAGCCATTTCTTTGAACAAACCAAAGCTTTGGAGTTTTGAAGTTGCAGACTGCAAAAACTCCACCAAATCTCATAGTGTCCACTACTGAGTCATATCAGACTTAACTCAACTCATAAAAAATATTTGAATTTGTTTTCATTTTATTAATAAATTTTATAGAGTAGAATGGGGTGAATATATGCTACCCACGTAGCATTCTAAGCCATAATTTGGCGATTGTTTTGTAATCCTTGCTAAATTCGGCGACCATTTGGTTAAAAAAGCTGCCAAAAAGCCAATCTATTGCGAAATTATTACGGCACCTTCGCGAAAATGGAGAACTTTTATTTCGTCATTACTCGGCTTTTCTTACCAATATTTAGGTAATATTCCAGCAAAAAATACTATATTTTAAAGAGTTAATAGCTAAAATTTGAGTGATAAAAAATAGCTTTTATGACTAAAAATGTTCCTACAATTTGATATCTACCAAACGAACATGGACCATGAAATTTCAAAACGTCGACATGACATGACAAATTGTCGCAAATAAAGCCATCATTTATACTAATAATAAAAAATAATTGATCTTAAATTAAATTTTCTGACTTTTTACTTTGTCTACTACAACGCTAAAATTATGATATAATTTAATAGTTGCATGGATATAATTTATTATTTTACTAAATTAGAAAATTCAACATTCTATAAGTAATGGCCGCAGATATTTATCAAGGCTACAACGATCCTTAAGAGGCTAGGAGCGACCGTTCTGTCACAAAAACCAATCAGTGGTCAAAAAAATAGCTATGCCGGCCATGTCGTTTATTTTACGCCCTCTGACGGCTCTCAACGAAGTAAAATGTATAATCACATGCTGCCACGTCTTTGAATGTTTTTATTGTTACAAAAATAAATATGAAAGTAAAATAATTACTTTAATTTTTGCTTTTTGAGTTTTAAACTTCCAGTATTATTTATTACCAATTCCGTAGTAGATCATAGACTTATATGAAAAGCCTAGCATAGTAAGGATATAAAAGAAATCTCTCACTAATAAATTGACGTGACAACATTGTCCAAAAAAACATTTAGGTTAATCGATTTTTGAAATTCTAGTGGAATACTTTCTCTTGCCCATGTTGATGGAAGTTACAGAAGAATGATAGCGGTTTCTGGAGTTGCTGGAGTTGAAGTTCGATTGTGTTTAAGGTTAATACATTTTTAAATAAGGTTTGGCGTTGGGTTAAAGTTAAAATTGCTACTTTATGGCTATCTTATATCAATATTCCGTGGCTACGTAAATTATAAAATATATATAAAAATATATACAAATTGTAGCCAATCTGGCTAACAAAAGTTTTAGCTATATTTCTGATTAAAAAAGCCACAAGTTTACTGCAATAAAGTAGTCATTTTATCCAGTTTCAACCAGGCAAATTTAACCAGGCAAAAAATGTAATGTTTACCAAAATTTTTTGCCAAATTATTGCCATCAAGAAAAAAGCTACTTTATGACCAAATCATGGCAATAGATGAGATTTTATGGCTAATTTTTTTGACCAAACTTTATCTTAAATAAATAGCCAAATAATAACCAAATCCTTGCTTTTTTTACTACTTTACGACTAATTTTTGGCCATTAATGCTATTTGGTTATACAATGCTACTTGGGTATGCCTTGTCACCTTTTTAGCTGCTTTTATATAGCTCAAAAATAAGCAAAAAATTATTTAAAAAAAATTCTGTAAATGTCTAAAAGTAGCTAAAATGTCACTCAGTGTGTCACCCTGTATGTAAATTAGAAATACTTTTTGTAAATCATTGAAATCACAAGAATCAACGGAATAAATCGATGGATTATATATTAACAATGAAAAGCATATGGGGCTCTTAAACCGGTACAAAACCGCAAATTTGGTTATCAAAATGGTGCAACTATACTGGCCTTACAATGAACATCTAATTTCAATACATCTTTATCCAAAAAGTCCCAAGAAAGTAGATGAGCAAAGCTATCTTTGGGTGTAGTTTGTAAACGTATATCTACAGCAGCAACTGAGCACGGGCGGCCCAAAAAAAGATACGAATTAAGCACTTTTTTTTTTTAAATGCTTAGATGACAGCTATATTCTGACTACTCTGTCCTAAAGTTCTCTGTGGTCTCGTCGCACCCCTGTTTACATGGTGTATCGGAAAGTTTCACCACTTTCAAGAAAAAAAAAGCAATAAACTGAAATTTTAAAAAAATGTAATATAGTCATAGAGAATTTTAGAAATTTTCTACTGCTGGCACCGAAACATTTTCATACAAAATGGCACCTAAATCGTCATTTTCTTACGTTATTTTATCAAAAATTTGTCCAATATAAAGATCATTAGGCATTAAACCTTTAATTAAAACGGTTGGGTTTATAGTACGCTGTGTTGCTCTTTTTTGCCACTTTTAATTCACCAAAGCTAAAACTATCTTAATAAACTTTTAAAGTGCCCTAGAGGAGTACTTAGCTCAGTTTGCTAAGTTAAAGGGTTATGAAAGTTGAAAGGAATTTATTTTCTGTGAGATTTGTTTCTTTAGCTTTTTTAGCTCAGGACCCTTTTTTTTACTCGACACCAGGTAGAAAAGGGATTTTCTTCTTTGGTGATAGTGGGCTGGTTCTTGATGGTAGTCGTGGGTGATTCCGGCGTAACCATTTAGAGTTCGAGCGAGAATCCATCGCGAGTCCCTTTTCTATTTTGGTAACAGAGGGTTGGTGGATAACCATTGATGGTGGTCCTATTGTCCTATAAGGGATCTTATCAGTGCAAAAGAGATGGCTTCGGCCCTTCCTATTAACTAGAAATCAGCTCGGTACGGTACTCCCGATGGTGCGCTGGTCACTGACGGTGGTCGTTAGTATTTCCTTCGTAACAACCTTCAGACCAGCCCGAACGCGACCTCTCTGCGATTCCCTTTTCTACTTTGGTAACCGTAGGACAGAATCCATTGCGAGTCCCTTTTCTATTTTGGTAACAGTGGGTTGGTCATTGATGATGGCCCTATTGTCCTATCTTCTTCTTCGTGGGCCTTATCCGTTCCGGACGTTGGCTATCACTATTGCCCAGTACCTTTTCTATTGTGGTAACAGTGGTTTGGTCATTGATGGTGGCCCTATTGTCCTACAAGGGGTCTTATCAGCAGATAGATCTTAAAATTATCAAAAAAAAAACCTAACGATGTCTTAAAGTAGGTGAAATGCCACTTTTTGTGACGCCCTGTATGTAAAACAAAAGTAAAATTTTCATAAAACATTGAAATTACTAGAACTAATGAAATAAATTCTCTAATCCAAATCAAAATCAAATCCAAATTGAATTCCACCTCTATCCACTCCCAGTTTGTTTTTAATATGGAGTTGATCATGGGTTTGAGTGGCAGCAATTGACCAGTAGTGGTCTATTGCTTCCACCACTCCAATCCAAATCAAAATCAAATCCAAATAAAATTCCAGATATATCCAGACCGAGACCACGGTCTGACAGGGATTAAGAAGCACCTCTATCCACTCTTACTTGTTTGATATGGAGTTGATCATGGATTTGGTGGGGGGTGATGGCAGCAATTGACCAATAGTGGTCCGTTGCTTCAACCACTCCAATTAAAAACAAATCAAATCCAAATTAAATTCCAGATTTATCCAGACCAAAACCAAGGCCTGACAGGGGTCAAAAAGCACCTCTGACCACTCTTATTTTTCTTATATGGAGTTGATTATGGGTTTGGTGGGAGGTGGAGGCAGCAATTGAGCAGTAGTGGTCCATTGCTACCACCACTACAATTCAAGTTAAAATCAAATCTAAATTGAACTCCAGATTTATCCAGAACAAATTCACGGCCTGACAGGCATAAAGAAGCACCTCTGTCCACTCCCATTTTTTTCTTATATGAAGTTAATCATGGTTTTGATGGGAGATGGTAGCAGCAACTGACCATTAGTGGTCCATTGCTTCCACCACTCCATTCCAAATCAAAATGAAATCCAAATTAAGTTCCAGATTTATCCAGCCAAAACCACGGCCTCACAGGCGTCAACAAGCACCTCTATACACACCCATTTTGTTTATATGGAGCTGATCATGGGATTGACCAGAAGTGGTCCACTGCTTCCACCACTCCAATACAAATCAAAATCAAATACAAATTAAATTCCAGGTTAATTCAGACCAAAACTATATATCAAGAAGCACTTCTATCCACTTCCATTTTTTTTATATGGTGTTAATCATGGTTTTGGTGGGAGGTGGTGGCAGCAATAAGCCAGAGTGGTCCATTGCTTGCACCACTTCAGTTCAAGTCAAAATCAAATCTAAATTGAATTCTAGATTTATCCAAACCAAAATCACGGCCTCACAGGCGTCAAGAAGCACCTCTATCCACTCACATTTTTTTGTATGGAGTTGATCAAGGGTTGGGGGAAGGTAGTGGCAGCAACTGACCAGTAGTAGTTCATGGCTTCCACTACTCCATCCCAAATCAAAGTAAAATCCAATTTAAGTTCCAGATTTATCCAGACCAAAATCACGGCCCGACAGGCATCAAGAAGCACCTCTGTCCACTCCCATTCTTTCTTATATGGAGTTAATCATGGTTTTGGTGGGAGATGGTGGCAGCAATTAACCATTAGTGGTCTATTGCTTCCACCACTCCATTCCAAATCAAAATGAAATCCAAATTAGGTTCCAGATCTATCCAGCCAAAACCACGGCCTGACAGGCTGCAAGAAGCACCTCTATTCACTTTCCACTTTTTTATATGAAGTTGATCATTGGTTTGGTGGGAGGTGGTGGCAGCAATTGACCAGTAATGGTCCATTGATTCCACCATTCCAATCCAAATCAAAGTCAAATCCGAATTAAATTCCACATTTATCCAGACCAAAACCACGGCTTGACAGGCGTTAAAAAGCACCTCTATGCACTCCAGTTTTTGTTATATGGAGTCGATCACGGGTTTGGTGGGAGGTGATGGCAGCAATTAACCAGTAGTTCATTGCTTCCACCACTCCAATCCAAATCAAAATCAAATCCAAATTAAATTCCAGGATTATCCAGATCAAAACCACGGTCTGACAGGGATCAAGAAGCACCTCTATCCACCCTTCCTTGTTTGATATGGAGTTGATCATGGGTTTGTTGGGAGGTGGTGGTAGTAATTGATCAGTAGTGGTCCATTGCTTCCACCACTCCAATCAAAATCAAAATCAAATCCAAATTAAATTCCAGATCTATCCAGACCAAAACTATATATCAAGAAGCACCTCTATCCACTCCCATTTTTTTTATATGGAGTTAATCATGGTTTTGTTGGGAGGTGGTGGCAGCAATAAGCCAGAGTGGTCCATTGCTTCCACCACTTCAGTTCAAGTCAAAATCAAATCTAAATTGAATTCTAGATTTATCCAAACCAAAATCACGGCCTCACAGGCGTCAAGAAGCACCTCTATCCACTCACATTTTTTTGTATGGAATTGATCAAGGGTTGGTGGAAGGTAGTGGCAGCAACTGACCAGTAGTAGTTCATGGCTTCCACTACTCCATCCCAAATCAAAGTAAAATCCAATTTAAGTTCCAGATTTATCCAGACCAAAATCACGGCCCGACAGGCATCAAGAAGCACCTCTGTCCACTCCCATTCTTTCTTATATGGAGTTAATCATGGTTTTGGTGGGAGAGGGTGACAGCAATTAACCATTAGTGGTCTATTGCTTCCACCACTCCATTCCAAATCAAAATAAAATCCAAATTAGGTTCCAGATTTATCTAGCCAAAACCACGGCCTGACAGGCTGCAAGAAGCACCTCTATTCACTTTCCACTTTTTTATATGAAGTTGATCATTGGTTTGGTGGGAGGTGGTGGCAGCAATTGACCAGTAATGGTCCATTGATTCCACCATTCCAATCCAAATCAAAGTCAAATCCAAATTAAATTCCACATTTATCCAGACCAAAACCACGGCTTGACAGGCGTTAAAAAGCACCTCTATGCACTCCAGTTTTTGTTATATGGAGTCGATCACGGGTTTGGTGGGAGGTGGTGGCAGCAATTAACCAGTAGTTCATTGCTTCCACCACTCCAATCCAAATCAAAATCAAATCCAAATTAAATTCCAGGATTATCCAGATCAAAACCACGGTCTGACAGGGATCAAGAAGCACCTCTATCCACCCTTCCTTGTTTGATATGGAGTTGATCATGGGTTTGTTGGGAGGTGGTGGCAGTAATTGATCAGTAGTGGTCCATTGCTTCCACCACTCCAAACAAAATCAAAATAAAATCCAAATTCAATTCCAGATCTATCCAGACCAAAACTATATATCAAGAAGCACCTCTATCCACTCCCATTTTTTATATGGAGTTAATCATGGTTTTGTTGGGAGGTGGTGGCAGCAATAAGCCAGAGTGGTCCATTGCTTCCACCACTTCAGTTCAAGTCAAAATCAATTCTAAATTGAATTCTAGATTTATCCAAACCAAAATCACGGCCTCACAGGCGTCAAGAAGCACCTCTATCCACTCACATTTTTTTGTATGGAATTGATCAAGGGTTGGTGGAAGGTAGTGGCAGCAACTGACCAGTAGTAGTTCATGGCTTCCACTACTCCATCCCAAATCAAAGTAAAATCCAATTTAAGTTCCAGATTTATCCAGACCAAAATCACGGCCCGACAGGCATCAAGAAGCACCTCTGTCCACTCCCATTCTTTCTTATATGGAGTTAATCATGGTTTTGGTGGGAGAGGGTGGCAGCAGTTAACCATTAGTGGTCTATTGCTTCCACCACTCCATTCCAAATCAAAATGAAATCCAAATTAGGTTCCAGATTTATCTAGCCAAAACCACGGCCTGACAGGCTGCAAGAAGCACCTCTATTCACTTTCCACTTTTTTATATGAAGTTGATCATTGGTTTGGTGGGAGGTGGTGGCAGTAATTGACCAGTAATGGTCCATTGATTCCACCATTCCAATCCAAATCAAAGTCAAATCCAAATTAAATTCCACATTTATCCAGACCAAAACCACGGCTTGACAGGCGTTAAAAAGCACCTCTATGCACTCCAGTTTTTGTTATGTGGAGTCGATCACGGGTTTGGTGGGAGGTGGTGGCAGCAATTAACCAGTAGTTCATTGCTTCCACCACTCCAATCCAAATCAAAATCAAATCCAAATTAAATTCCAGGATTATCCAGATCAAAACGACGGTCTGACAGGGATCAAGAAGCACCTCTATCCACCCTTCCTTGTTTGATATGGACTTGATCATGGGTTTGTTGGGAGGTGGTGGCAGTAATTGATCAGTAGTGGTCCATTGCTTCCACCACTCCAATCAAAATCAAAATCAAATCCAAAATAAATTCCAGATCTATCCAGACCAAAACTATATATCAAGAAGCACCTCTATCCACTCACATTTTTTTTGTATGGAATTGATCAAGGGTTGGTGGAAGGTAGTGGCAGCAACTGACCAGTAGTTGTTCATGGCTTCCACTACTCCATCCCAAATCAAAGTAAAATCCAATTAAAGTTCCAGATTTATCCAGACCAAAATCACGGCCCGACAGGCATCAAGAAGCACCTCTGTCCACTCCCATTCTTTCTTATATGGAGTTAATCATGGTTTTGGTGGGAGAGGGTGGCAGCAGTTAACCATTAGTGGTCTATTGCTTCTACCACTTCAATCCAAATCAAAATCAAATCCAAATTAAATGTAAACAGATTTATCCAGACATCCTGACGCCTGACTGGCATCAAGAAGCACCTCTATAGACTCCCATTTTATTTATATGGAGTTGATCATGGGTTTGGTGGGAGGTGGTGGCAGCAATTGACCAATAGTTGTCCGTTACTTCAGCCACTCCAATTAGAAACGAATCAAATCCAACTTAAATTCCAGGTTTAGCCAGACCAAAACCACGGCCTGACAGGAGTGAAAAAGCGCCTCTGTCCACTCTTATTTTTCTTATATGGAGTTGATCATGGGTTTGGTGGGAGATGGTGACAGCAATTGAGCAGTAGTGGTCCATTGCTTCCACCACTCCAATTCAAGTCAAAATCAAATCTAAATTGAATTCCTGATTTATCCACACCAAAATCACGGCCTGACAGGCATCAAGAAGTACCTCTGTTCAATCCCATTTTTTCTTATATGGAGTTAATCATGGTTTTGGTGGGAGATGGTGGCAGCAATTAACTATTAGTGGTCTATTGCTTCCATCACTCCATTCCAAATCAAAAAGAAATCCAAATTAAGTTCCAGATTTATAGCACCTCTATGCACTCCAGTTTTTGTTATATGGAGTTGATCACGGGTTTGGTGGGAGGTGGTGAGAAATCCAAATTGAATTCCAGATTTGGCCAGACCCAACCACGGTCTGACAGGCGTCAAGAAGCACCCCTATTCACTCCCATTTTTTTCCAGATTTATCCATAAAAAAAACACGTCTCAGCAGGCGCGTTAACAAGCACTTCTATGACTCCCATTTTGTTTATATGGAGGAAATTCCAGATTAATCCAGACCAAACCACGAACCGATTGATAGAGGTGTCAAGAAGCACCTCTATCCACTCCCACTTTTTTCCAGATTTCTATTTTGTTTATATGGAGCTTTATGTTTGCGAATAATCGTAACACGTTTTTAAAAAATTATTGTTTAATTCAGACTTTAAAATTATTAAAAGTTATTAATAAAAATGGATAAAACAGAAATACATCTGACTACTCTAACGTCTATGCCAACTCTGTCCTTTGGTCGTTGCTTCGGTCAGGGACAGCCGGGGCTGAGTTGCTTCGTCTGCAATTGTCTATTTGCAAGCTAAATGAGACAAGGCTGGACTCGAACATAACTGGAGTTTGTCATAGATTTGGTGGGAGGTGGTGACAGCAATTGAGCGGTAGTCTCAGGCAGAGGTCCATTGCTTCCACCACTCCAATCCAAATCAAAATCAAATCCAACTTAAATTCCAGATTTATCTAGACCAAAACCACGGCTTGACAGGAGTCAAAAAACACCTCTATCCACTCTCATTTTTTTATATGGAGTTGATCATGGGTTTGGTGGCAGCAATTGACCAGTGGAGTGGTCCACTTGATTCCACCACTCCAATCCAAATCAAGTAGTAGTAGTAGTAGTAAACATTGCGGAAGGGGGGGGGGGGGGCGAAGCAAAGACTAGGAATTAAAGGTCCTCTTTACGGTCCGCGATCAACCCATCCCTACTTCGCCAGGGTTCTCATTCCCTCCACGAGTCGACCCGACCCTCTAATGAAGGAGAGTATCCCCTCCCATCTCAGAGTCGGAAGCTCCTCTCGATGGAGGAAGGCGCCTTCCAGTGTCCTGTGGAGCAGTCGCGCCCACCTATAGGACTCTCCCAGAAAGTGGTATGCCGACTCTTTCCCTGCTCCACAGAGGGTGCAAAGTGGACTGTCCACCATTCCTAGGAGGTGACATGCACCTCATCTGTTTAGTTTGCCAGTGGCCAGTAAGGCTTCCAGCTCTGTTTACGTATTCCTGATTGAGTTCACTTTGTCCACTCATTCAGAGTGTGAGAGACGCACCTATGGCTTACTCCTAGACTCCGGTCCAGTAAAGCACGTCTGGGGAACCTCGTTTCCCTCAATTACCCTATGTCCAGGAACCCATTCTAGAGTTAACTTTTTTGTTTCTGGCAGTGATTCTAGAGCATCCCTGCAGTCCCAAACGCGCTTTGAACTCGTCCTCTTCCTGCAGATACCTAGTCGTATGATCACTTCGAGTATTGCAAACACCTCCGCCTGGAAAACCGTCGTGTGGCTTCCCAAGGGAAAGCTCTCTCCCTCTTCATGGCTTGCTTTGTATATTCCGGCTCCTCACGACTGTGAATCAGCCATTCTTGATTCTTCTGTATACCTTACCTGATCATTCTCAGAAGATTGCTGAAGCAGCTCTTCTCTTGTTGGGATGTTGATCCCAAATGGCTGTTTTAGTCTAGGCCGATCGCAACAGCGACAGGACAATTGGGGTGTCTCGCTGGATGAGGCTGGTGACCGCTTCCCATGACTGTTTCCTTCCACTGGTCCCAGCAATCCATCCTCATGCAGGAAGCCCTTACCAGGACCCATAGGATATCCTCGGTCCGATTACCGCAGTGTAGAACCAGTGTAGGACGTGTGGGTTGAGACCCCACACGTCCCCAAGTCTCCAGGGTCTCTCTCTAGTCTCCTGTCCTAGTTTTGTCCTTTTTTTGTTCAATATGTGTTGTTTTTGTTTTGCTTGGTTTCTACTTTCTGAGGGAATTCTCAGTCTGACTCGATTTCAAATCTTACCATCTTGTGGTCGGACACCCCAATCCAAATCAAATTCCAGATTTATCTAGACCATAACAACGGCCTGACAGTCGTCAAGAGGCACCGCTATGTGAGCACCAGTAGTGGTCCATTGCTTCCACCACTCCAATCCAAATCAAAATCAAATCCCAAATTTATCCAAACCAAAATCACGGCGTCAAGAGTCATCCCTATCCACTCCCATTACTTTGCTATATGGAGTTAGAGGACCATGGGTTTGGTGGGAGGTGGTGGGGACAATTGACCAGTGGAGTGGTCCATTGCTTTCACCACTCCAATCCAAATCAAATTTAAATTTCAGATTTATCCAGACCAAAACCACGGCCTGACTGGCGTCAAGAAGCACCTCTACCGCAGCATGGGTCAATTCCTGGACGACTGTTTCGCCAAACAGGTCCCGCCCCAATTCAAAGCGGGATTAAGAGACGTCACGGACGAGGAATAATTCTTCTTCGGGCTCGTCTAGAGTAGCAAATATTGTGATTTTTGACATTTGTAAAGGAACCAAAGGTTATCTCTATTACTGTTCTATCGCAATAACTTCTATAAGCAATATTTAGTGGAATTCCCTTTTGATTTGAAACTAGGTAACCTTTGGACTTGTAAATACACCCTTCTACATTGTCCAGACAGCAAAGCAGTTTAGGGGCGATTTTCTAGGTGTTTGCATCCCCTCCACCTCTCAAGGGGGGGATCCAAGTGATACAAGTGCCAAATTTTGAATATCTACAATTGGTGTTGTCAGGCTTGGATGTTTCATAGTGTAAAGTTTATATTATGCTAACAGACTTTATATAAAAATTGAAGACAATTATGTGGGATTTTAAAATTTAGTAGCGAGCTAGATTTAGTACCAGACCAATCGTTTCTTGAGATCTAGAGTAAGTTCCAGGTAGATTAGCTGCAGATGATTAATAATTGCTATGTAGCTGTAGTGGTAGAAGGACAGAGGAAGTAAATAATAATAATTATTATGACTCGGCCTAAAAGAAATAATTATTATCTGCTTCTGATTTAATTTTCCCTCACTTAAACAAGCGTTTATGTTCTAAATAAAACACACCCCTATGTATTATAGTCGGCGGACCAACTATTCAATATATTTTTCCAAAAATTGCACTCTACGATGTAACACAAAAATGTAAAAATCAGCAATTTGCCACTCATTTTTGTAGCAATAATCTCTGTTTGTACATATTTTTTTGCATTAAAATATATATTATTACTTAAGATACCTGATCCTATAAAAGGCAAGTGAGACAACTTTAGTGAGATAAATGTTTCTTCGTTAAGTTGGCATCTAAAGGTATCCCTATAAATAAATAAATAATATGAATTTACTATGGATTGTATATTTACTCAGAATCATGTGCTTTCTAAAGAGCCTTCTTTTTTATAAAACGAAAGACGGATATGGGTAAAATTTACACCGCCACTTTTACTTCTTCGAGGAATATCTTTGTAGCATACCTATCGGCGATTTTATCAAAAATTATTGCTTGAGGGCAATTATTGTACATAGTTTTGACCTGCGTAGCAGGAAACCATTTTTTTTTGTTGAGGTTAAAGCATTCGAATTTGTGAAGTGACATCTTAGGTGATAAAATTAAAACCCTATAGAGAAGATGAAGGTTTTCATTTCAAAATCCCAAAGAATTTTTTAAAATCCCAAAAGAAGTGTGTCTGTTTTTCATAATTTTTAGACAATTATAAGGAAAAATAATGGATTTCTTTATTGTTCTTTCTTCAACAAGGACGTTTTTAAATTAATTTTTATCTAAAACTTTAAATTGTAGTCCAAAAACTCACCAGAAAATGGCGAAGATGCAAAAATTCAAGAGATGGGAATAATTGCATTTTTAGACGATTCTTGAAGTAAACATTTTTTTTTCATTTTGAAACAATTTTTTTTGTTAAAAGTGACCTTTCTTAAAATCAATTTCCATCCAAAAAGCTAGATCTTAGGACACAAATCTACCCTTATTGAAGAAGCTAAAGATGCAAAAATTTTTGGTTAAAAAATCAAATATCGATTGGTCTAAATATTGAGAACAAACTTCAGCTTTAAAAAAAGGAATACATTTTGTTTCTGTTTCGTTAATGATGGTGCTCTCTTTTTAAATAAATCTTGAAGAAAAAGTTCGTTTTTCTGTTCCATTTGTTACTGTTTTCAATTGATAGACGAAATCGATGCAGAGAAAATGCGTTTCTTACATTTTTTAGTGATCCAATGGGACTAATTTCACTACAGTTATGTTTGATTCATTCTTAGGGGATTGAGTTCAAATATTTCCAATCAACAACAGCAAAAAAAAAACAAATTTTTTTATGAAATTGATCACAGGGTGGGGGAGTCATTACTCTTTTTTTCTTAATTTTCAACTTTGACCGCCTGTAAATTTAGAAAGAGTGGACCGATTGTAGTGAATCTAACTGTTTCTTCCTTCTCTTGATGTCCCCTTTCTCCTCCTGCAAACGAACAGAAAAAATATATTTTTTTTTTTAATTGACCACAGAGGGGCTATTACTTTTTTTTTCTCAATTTTCAAATTTGACCGCCTGTAACTTGAGACCGAATGGACCGATTGTAGTGAATTCAACTGCTTCTTCCTTCACTTGATGTGCTCTTTCTCCTACTGCAAACGTACAGAAAAAATCTTTTCTTTAATATTTAATTGACCAAAGAGGGGCTATTACTCTTTTTTCACAATTTTCAAATTTGACCCCCTATAACTTTAGAACGAGTGGACCGATTGTAGTGAATCCAACTGCTTCTGCCTTCTCTTGATATCCTCTTTCTCCTCCTGCAAACGAACAGAAAAATCTTTTCTTTTTTTTTTAATTGACCAAAGAGGGGCTATTACTCTTTTTTTCTCAATTTTCAATTTTGCTCCCCTGTAACTTTAGAACGAGTGGACCGATTGTAGTGAATCCAACAGCTTCTTCCTTCTCTTGATGTCCTCTTTCTCCTCCACCAAACCTGCAAACCTCCTCTTTTTTTTGTATTTAACCAAAAAGGGGCTATTACATTTTTTTTCTTAATTTCTCAATTTTCAAATTTGACCCCCTGTAACTTTAGAACGAGCGGACCGACTGTAGTGAATCCAATTGTTTCTTCCTTCTCTTCCTGCGAACGTACAGAACCAATCTTTTCTTTTTTTTTTTAATTGACCAAAGAGGGTCTATTACTCTTTTTTCTCAATTTTCAATTTTGACCGCCTGTAACTTGAGAAAGAATGGGCCGATTGTAGTGAATCCAACTGGTTATTCCTTCTCTTGATGTCCTATTTCTCCTCCTGCAAACGAACGGAAAAGATCTTTTCTTTTTTTTTAAATGACCAAAGAGGAGCTATTACTCTTTTTTTCGCATTTTTCAAATTTGACCGCTTGTAACTTGAGAACTGATGGACCGATTGTACTCAATCCAACTGCTTCTTCCATCCCTTGATGCCCTCTTTCTCCTCCTGCAAACCTCCTCTTTTCTTTTTTTTTAATCGACCACAAAGGAGCAATTACACTTTTTTTCTCAATTTCTCAATTTTCAAATTTGACCCCCTCTAATTTTAGAACGAGTGGACCGACTGTAGTGAATCCAACTGTTTCTTCCTTCTCTTGATGCCCTCTTTCTCCTCCTGCAAATGCACAGAAAAATTATTTTCTTTCTTTTTTTTTAATTGACCAAAGGGGCTATTACACTCTTTTTCTCACTTTTCAAATTTGACCCGCTGTTTTCAAATTTGACCATCCAACTGCTTCTTCCTTCTCTTGATGTCCTCTTTCTCCTCTGAACGAACAGAAAAAATCCTTTATTTTTTTTTAAATTGACCAAGGAGGGGCTATTATTCTTGTTTTCTCAATTTTCAAGTTTGACCGCCTGTAACTTGAGAACGAATGGACCGATTGTAGTGAATCCAACTGCTTCTTCCTTCTCTTGATGTCCTCTTTCTCCTCCTCCAAACCTGCAAACCTCCTCTTTTTTTTAATTTAACCAAAAAGGGACTATTACATTTTTTTTCTTAATTTCTCAATTTTCAAATTTGACCCCCTGTAACTTTAGAACGAGTGGACCGACTGTAGTGAATCCAACTGGTTCTTCGTTCACTTGATGTCCTCTTTTTCTCTTCCTGTGAACGTACAGAAAAAATCTTTTCTTTTTTTTTAATTGACCAAAGAGGGGCTATTACTCTTTTTTTCGCAATTTTCAATTTTGACCGCCTGTAACTTGAGAACGAATGGACCGATTGTAGTGAATCCAATTGCTTCTTCCTTCTCTTGATGCCCTCTTTCTCCTCCTGCAAACGAACAGAAAAGTTTTTTTCCTTTTTTTAATTGACCAAAGAGGGGCTATTACTCTTTTTTCCTCATTTTTGAAATTTGACCGCCTGTAACTTGAGAACTAATGGACCGATTGTACTCAATCCAACTGCTTCTTCCGTCTCTTGATGCCCTCTTTCTCCTCCTGCAAACCTCCTCTTTTCTTTTTTTTTTTTTAATTGACCACAAAGGAGCACTACACTTTTTTTCTCAATTTCTCAATTTTTAAATTTGACCCCCTGTAATTTTAGAACGAGTAGACCGACTGTAGTGAATCCAACTGTTTCTTCCTTTTCTTGATGCCCTCTTTCTCCTCCTGCAAACGAACAGAAAAGATCATTTCTTTTTTTTTTAATTGACCAAAGAGGGGCTATTACTCTTTTTTTCTCAATTTTCAACTTTGACCCCCTGTACCTTTAGAAAGAGTGGACCGATTGTAGTGAACTCAACTGTTTCGTCCTTCTCTTGATGTCCTCTTTCTCCTCCTGCAAACGAACAGAAAAGATCTTTTCTTTTTTTATTAATTGACCAAAGAGGGGCTATTACTCTTGTTTTCTCAATTTTCAATCTTGATCCCCTGTAACTTTAGAACGAGTGGACCGATCGTAGTGAATTAAACTGTTTCGTCCTTCTCCTTGTGTCCTCTTTTTCAGCATTCTGCAAACGAACAGAAAAATTCTTTTCTTTTTTTTTTATGACGAAAGAGGGGCTATTACTCTCTTTTTCTCAATTTTCAACTTTGACCCCCTGTAACTTTAGAACGAGTGGACCTATTGTAGTGGATCCAACTGCTTCTTCCTTCTCTTGATGTCCTCCTCTTTCTCCTCCTCCAAACCTGCAAACCTCCTCTTTTTTTCGTATTTAACCAAAAAGGGGCTATTACATTTTTTTTCTTAATTTCTCAATTTTCAAATTTGACCCCCTGTAACTTTAGAACGAGTGGACCGACTGTAGTGAATCCAATTGCTTCTTCCTTCTCTTGATGTCCTCTTTCTCTTCTTGCGAACGTACAGAAAAAATATTTTATTTTCTTTTTAATTGAACAAAGATTAACTATTACTCTTTTTTTCTCATTTTTTAAATTTGACCGCCTGTAACTTGTGAACTAATGGACCGATCGTACTCAATCGAACTGCTTGTTTCGTCTCTTGATGCCCTCTTTCTCCTCCTGCAAACCTCCCCTTTTCTTTTTTTTTTAATTGACCACAAAGGAGCAATTAAACTTTTTTTCTCAATTTCTCAATTTTCAAATTTGACCCCCTGTAATTTTAGAACGAGTGGACCGACTGTAGTGAATCCAACTGTTTCTTCCTTCTCTTGATGCCCTCTTTCTCCTCCTGCAAACGAACAGAAAAGATCTTTTTTTTTGATTGACCAAAGAGGGGCTATTACTCTTTTTTTCTCAATTTTGATCCCCTGTAACTTTAGAACGAGTGGACCGATTATAGTGAATTCAACTGTTTCGTCCTTCTCCTTGTCTCCTCTTTCTCCTGCTGCAAACGAACAGAAAAAATCTTTTCTTTTTTTTTAATGACCAAAGAGGGGCTATTACTCTTTTTTTCTCAATTTTCAATTTTCACCGCCTGTAACTTGAGAACGAATGGACTGATTATAGTGAATCCAACTAGTTCTTCCTTGATTTGATGTCCTCTTTCTCCACCTGTACAGAAAAAATATTTTCTTTTTTTTTTTTATTGACCATAAGGGCTATTACACTCTTTTTCTCACTTTTCAAATTTGACCCGCTGTTTTCAAATTTGACCATCCAACTGCTTCTTCCTTCTCTTGATGTCCTCTTTCTCCTCTGAACGAACAGGAAAAATTCTTTATTATTTTTTTAATTGACCAAGGAGGGGCTATTATTCTTGTTTTCTCAATTTGCAAGTTTGACCGCCTGTAACTTGAGATCGAATGGACCGATTGTAGTGAATCCAACTGGTTCTTCCTTCACTTGATGTCCTCTTTTCTCCTCCTGCAAATGCACAGAAAATATATTTTCTTTCTTTTTTTTTTAATTGACCAAAGGGGCTATTACACTCTTTTTCTCACTTTTCAAATTTGACCCGCTGTTTTCAAATTTGACCATCCAACTGCTTCTTTCTTCTCTTGATGTCCTCTTTCTCCTCTGAACGAACAGAAAAAATCCTTTATTTTGTTTTTTTAATTGACCAAGGAGGGGCTATTATTCTTGTTTTCTCAATTTTCAAGTTTGACCGCCTGTAACTTGAGAACGAATGGACCGATTGTAGTGAATCCCACTGCTTCTTCCTTCTCTTGATGTCCTCTTTCTCTTCCTCCAAACCTCCAAACGTCCTCTTTTTTTTTTATTTAACCAAAAAGGGGCAATTACATTTTTTTCTTAATTTCTCAATTTTCAAATTTGACCCCCTGTAACTTTAGAACGAGTGGACCGACTGTAGTGATTCCAATTGCTTCGTCCTTCTCTTGATGTCCTCTTTCTCTTCCTGTGAACGTACAGAAAAAATCTTTTCTTTTTTTTATTGACCAAAGAGGGGCTATTACTCTTTTTTTCTCATTTTTCAAATTTGACCGCCTCTAACTTGAGAACTAATGGACCGATTGTACTCAATCCAACTGCTTCTTCCGTCTCTTGATGCCCTTTTTCTCCTCCTGCAAACCTCCTCTTTTCTTCTTTTTTCATTAAACCACAAAGGAGCAATTACACTTTTTTTCTCAATTTCTCAATTTTCAAATTTGACCCCCTGTAATTTTAGAACGAGTGGACCGACTGTAGTAAATCCAACTGTTTCTTCCTTCTCTTGATGCCCTCTTTCTCCTCCTGCAAACGAACAGAAAAAATCTTTTCTTTTTTTTTATTGACCAAAGAAGGGCTATTACTCTTTTTTTCTCAATTTTCAATTTTGATCTCCTGTAACTTTAGAACGAGTGGACCGATTGTAGTGAATTCAACTGTTTCGACCTTCTCCTTGTGTCCTATTTCTCCTGCTGCAAACGAACAGAAAAAATCTTTTCTTTTTTTTTAATGACCAAAGAGGGGCTATTACTCTTTTTTTCTCATTTTTCAAATTTGACCGCCTGTAACTTGAGAACTAATGGACCGATTGTACTCAATCCAACTGTTTCTTCCGTCTCTTGATGCCCTCTTTCTCCTCCTGCAAACCTCCTCTTTTCTTTTTTTTTTTTATTGACCACAAAGGCGCAATTACACTTTTTTTCTCAATTTCTCAATTTTCAAATTTGACCCCCTGTAATTTTAGAACGAGTGGACCGACTGTAGTGAATCCAACTGTTTCTTCCTTCTCTTGATGCCATCTTTCTCCTCCTGCAAACGAACAGAAAAGATCTTTTCTTTTTTTTTTAATTGACCAAAGAGGGGCTATTACTCTTTTTTTGTCTCAATTTTCAACTTTGACCCCCTGTAACTTTAGAACGAGTGGACCTATTGTAGTGAATCCAACTGATTCTTCCTTCTCTTGATGCCCTCTTTCTCCTCCTGCAAACTAGCAGAAAAAATCTTTTTTTTTTTTTAAATGACCAAAGAGGGGCTATTACTCTTTTTTTCTCAATTTTCAATTTTCACCGCCTGTAACTTGAGAACGAATGGACTGATTATAGTGAATCCAACTGGTTCTTCCTTCATTTGATGTCCTCTTTCTCCTCCTGCAAACGTACAGAAAAAATATTTTCTTTTTTTTTTAATTGACCAAAGGGGCTATTACACTCTTTTTCTCACTTTTCAAATTTGACCCGTTGTTTTCAAATTTGACCATCCAACTGCTTCTTCCTTCTCTTGATGTCCTCTTTCTCCTCCTCCAAACCTGCAAACCTCCTCTTTTTTTTAATTTAACCAAAAAAAGGCTATTACATTTTTTTTCTTAATTTCTCAATTTTCAAATTTGACCCCCTGTCACTTTAGAACGAGTGGACCGATTGTAGTGAATCCAATTGAGTCTTCCTTCTCTTGATGTCCTCTTTCTCTTCCTGCGAACGTACAGAAAAAATCTTTGCTTTTTTTTTAATTGACCAAAGAGGGGCTATTACACTTTTTTTTGAGAACGAATGGACCGATTGTAGTAAATCCAACTGCTTCTTCCGTCCCTTGATGCCCTCTTTCTCCCTCTCCAAACCTGCAAACCTCCTCTTTTTTACTACTTACCTCTTTATTACATTGTTTTTCTTAATTTCTCAATTTTAAAACTTGACCCCCTGAAACTTTAGAACGAGTGGACCGATTGTAGTGAATCCAACTGCTTCTTCCTTCACTTGATGTTCTCTTTCTCCTCCTGCATAACGTACAGAAAAAATATTGTGTTTCTTTTTTTTTTTTTTTTAATTGACCAAAGGGGCTATTATACTTTTTTCTCAATTTTTAAATTTGACTCCCTGTAACGGTAAAATGAGTGGACCGACTGTAGTGCATCCAACTGTTTCTTCCTTCTCTTGATGTCCTCTTTCTCCCCCTGGAAACGTACAGAAAAAATCTTTTCTTTCTTTTTTTTTTAATTGACCAAAGAAGGGCTAGTACTCTCTTTTTCTCAATTTTCAAATTTGACTCCCTGTAACTTTAGAACGAGTGGACTGATTGTAGTGAATCCAACTGTTTCTTCCTTCTCTTGATGTCCTATTTTTCCCCCTGCAAACGTACAGAGAAAATGTTTTCTTTCTTGTTTTTTTTAATTGACCAAAGGGGGGTTATTACACTTTTTTTCTCAATTTTCAAATTTGACCGCCTGTAACTTTAGAACGAGTGGACCGACTGTAGTGTGTCTAATTGTTTCTTTCCTTTCTTGATATCCTCTTTCTCCTCCTGTAGACGAAAGTCCTATTGGTTTAATAGTTTCTTCGATGATCGATTTTGAGCCACTTTTAGAATCGACTTTACTACCAGTTTTTTAAAATTCACTAATGGGACTAATTTCACTAGAATTATGTTTATTTCATTCTTAGGAGATTGACTTCGAATTATTTCAATCAAAAACACTAAAAAACAGCGAAAGTCCTATTGGTTTAATAATGTTGGAAGTAGACCTTTCGATTGTAGATTTTGAGTCACTTTTAGAATCAGACGTTATTAGCATTTTCTAAAAATTCACTGGAATTATGTTTTGTTTTGTGTCAGTTTTTCATCACTTTTAGAAAATTTTAAGTAATTATAATGGATTTTTTTAATGTTCTCTCTTCAACAAGGACGTTTTTAAATCAATTGTCATCTTAAACTATATTTCAAACATTCACCAGAAATGCCGAAGATGCTAAAATTTAAGGGATGAGAAAATTTTCGTTTGGTATCTATTTTAGACGATTTTTGACTTAAAGGAATTTTTTAAATCCTGAAACAATTTTTTTTCAAGTGTTGTTTCTTAAAAACCATTTTTGTTCAAAAAGCTAGTAAAATAATAAAAAAATGAGAAATATAAGAAGACGTAGCCACAGTTAAATAAAAAATTTTAAAAAAATGTAGGGGCTTTTTTGAACCTGCTTTGGGACACTTTTTTGGTAAAACTGACGTCCATATGACGGCAGAATTATGTCAATAAGTGCCCAGATTTTGTGTTTATATATGGCCTTGTGTCTTACTTTCTTCGTTAAGAAGTGCAAGAAGTGGCCACCTAAATGATCTCTTGTGGACAAAGAGATGTCGTCTTAAAGGCAAAATGTGTTAAATGGGATGGCAAAAATTAATATTAAGGAATTGAAAATTTAAATTTATTCATACAGCAATAATCGACAAAAAAATATAAAAAAGATATTATTTGCGCAGAGAGACTTTTTGTGTTTTTTAGTAACCAGTTTATTTTATGTGGAGACTGTTTCGTTTTTTTTTATTACTTGCTAGTTACACAATTTTTTGTGTTTTTTTAACTTGCTTTAGAATGCCTTATTAGTAAAACTGACGTCCTTATGACAGCAGAATTAAGAGGATATTCGTCCAGATTATGTTTTTATATAGGGCCATGAGACGTCTTAAATATGACGTCTTTTAGATGTGTCTTACTTTCGTCGTTAAAACCTCCAACTGGCCACCAAAATGACGTCTTTTGAACCAACTGCTATCATCTAAAAGATAAAATGTATTGCCTGTGTCCGGTCAAAAACCAGCAAAAAAGATATCTAAATTTTTTTTTGGAATTGGCCAGATGGGGGGGGGGGAGGGGGGAGAGGAGTTACACCTTTCACGTTTAGATTAGGTTAGTGCAGGTTAGATCAGTTCTACCCATTATGTTAAGGATAGAAAATAATATGAAATGCGGGCCCGTGGGGGTGTAACAGGCCCGCCAGGCGTCACCTGAACTCACTGAAAGTGTTTAGTTCAGGTTAGTCCAGTTCTGGATTTCCTGGTTAGGTTAGTTCAGTTACACTTTATGTTTAGGTTAAGCTAGCTCAGGTTAGTTCAGTTCTACTCTTTATGTTAGGGGTAGCGAATAATATGAAAAGCGTGCCCTAAAAGCCTGTTTTTTTTTTTAATTTTTAAACCAAGTTGGTTGCTGCCTGGTTACTTCAGGTTAGTCCAGTTCTAATTTTCCTGGTTAGGTTAGTTCAGTTACAATTTTTAAGTTTAGGTTAGGCTACTGTCAGGTTCGAGAGTTCGAGAGGTTTCAATTTTTTTTCTTTTTTCTCAGTAAAAAGTGGCTCATCCATGATTTTTTTTCTTTTAACATGTTTTATAGACCGTAAGCTGCTGTCAAAAAAAGAAAAAAACCTTGATAGTCGAGATGCCATAAACTTTACAAGCACCGTAAGATGTGATATAAATTCTATTTGCGGAACAGTAGGCTAGTAAACAAATTGTATCATTAGCCCAAAAAAAATTGTTAGTTGTGGTGAATACTAATGCAATCGCCTATGTGTGGCAGCATTTTAATTCTTATGTAAATGTATTAGTTTTAACTCCACTATGAGCTCTGATGTTTCACTGGTCATTACACACAAACATTTTTCTTCAATTACCGATGGTAAATAGTAATTTGATTACCTTATCATCAAAAACAATGAGTCGCTTTTACATTGTTTGCTTTATTACGAATTCCCCTTGTTCTGGTCACTTATGGAACAAAAGGAATGTCATTGTTGGTTGCATCTATATTAGCTGGATACAGTGAAAGTTTATTGTTAAGGCACCAAAATTTACTCACAACGCTCTTTACGGGATTAAGTTGGTAGGTACCATCAACACCAGCTCCGGTTCAGTTCATGGTTCTTCAAAATTACCCAACACCTTATTAAGGTCATTCGAATGCAAATTTGAGATTGTTATAATATGTTTATGACCCTATAAATAAAAACATTTCAAGTGAAATAGCCGGCACAATGCACATACAGCGTATACGTACCTATAACATAAATCGTGTTACGCATGTATGATGATGCTCATTTTTTAGTTGGAAGGTCGGAAATATTTATATTACTTTGGTGTATAGCTCGATGATTTTTTACTCATCGGGTCGGTCCACTACATTGCAGTGACGCAGATTAAAGCGATTATGATGTGGAAGATGGACAGGGCAGTGCGGCAATGCCTGGTTGCTTGCGCTATTATTGTTGGTGCCGGTCAAGTTTTAGGAGCAGGTGAAGGAGGTAAGTACTGTAGTTCTTGTTATTGTGTTTGGTTCTTGGAGAAAAGATTAATTTTTTTTCCCCAACAAAGAAATATGAAATTTTGAATTGCGTGGTATTAATCTATGTACCTTTTTAAAAAATTTTATTGTACACAACTACCGGGTACAAAGCTTAGGCAGAAACTGATTATGATTTTAGCAAGGAGGTAATACAAAGCTTGAGTCATAATAAGCACTATCAGCATTTCCTTTCTTCTGGTGCAACGTCAGGTATTGCACCCGAAAATGATTTTTGTATTCTCCCAAGTTTTTGAGATATTCGGTTGTTATTTTAGCCAAAATTTAACTCATCTCCATCACTGTATTTTGAAGAGTATTTTATGGGATTTTTTAATTACTTTCATTTTTATAACAGCGGTTGTGAAAATTTCTTTGTCGTCCTACGATGAATAGTTTCGAAAAACCAGCAGCTTATTATATATATATATTGGGACACCCTGTACTTGGTACTTAGCCTATATATACAGCATAAATAATTGGTCAAAAAAGTGCTCGTACGTGACTCAAAAAGCTAAATTAATTGCCTCTCGCTTTCAGACAGCAATTAATTGCACGTCAACAACGCCATTATTTTTTTTTGCCTGAATCACTAAAAAAAAGGTGTCATAATCAAATGAGCACTATTACTCATCAGAGAAAATCGCCTCGTTAAGCACACACACTGCTGATTAAATCAATGTAAAATTGGAGGAAAAATTAATAGTTGCGTCATGAGTACAGCTAGAAAAAACAATTTACCATCGATTCTTCTTCGAGTTGAAAACAAAACATAATCGTTTTTCTCATAGTTATTTTTATCGCTTCAATTGACTGATGGTCCTGTTGGACGTGCTCATTACGTGCATTTCCATTACATCCTTGAGAATTATTCACATGCAAATTTGCATAGCATGATGTCTTAACAGGATTTTTCGTAGCAAAACACGTTGGTATGTGTCTAAACTTTGTGGGCAACCACTGGAACAAGAGCAACCACTGAAACAAATGATCAATGTCTGTGTGGTCAAAAACTACTATAAACACAAATAATTATACATTACCCAATTAAAAGCACTTGCAAAACTACCAAGACCGGACGATGTCAGTTTTAAGGGAAGGAATTGAGTTAGAAGAATCCGTCAGCAAGGACAAAGCAAATTGTCCATAATTCCTAATTTCATTGGTGGAATTATGTTCAATGAAGCATTTTGCCTGGACAACGGTCTACCGAATATTGGACTAATAACCTTGGTCACTAAGGTATTGGCGAAAGCAACGCAGTTTATTGTCCGCTCTGTATGTTTATTAACACCAGGAAATGACCAACTAAAATCATGAGTGTGAAGTATTATTATGTGCAAGCATTTTTATACCATTCATAGCATAGAAGCTGCGAGTGGTTATTAAGGGCTTAACATCTTCTGGTATTAACTTAATTAGCTCTGTACCTATTATTAAGCCAACATATTTATTTAATAACCCTATTAGCTTAAACACTGAACAATAATAACGATGATCATGCTGATTACTAACATTTACTACGCTTCTTGGGAAATTCTACGGACGCATCCGTTTTGTGTAAACTCGTGCCGCCTGATAAACGATCAGATTAATACATAATTTATCGTATTCATAAAAAAAATAACGTTAATTATATTTTTATTGTTATATTATGAGCAACTATTGTCCATAGTATGCAAAAACAATTAATTCTTGCACGATGCGCGGCCTTGAGGTCTTCACTTGGCCACTGTCAAGGGGCCAACCCATAAACGCTTCTCCTTTTTCGTCATGTAATACATGTTTGAAATGTTAAATTGCTTATTACGTAGCACTCGGTATAAAACTATTATTGTAGCGTAATATTACTAAAAATATCCTGGGGTTGTCAATAAAAGCCTGGTTAGAAGAAAATATATCCAAAACTGGTAGAAAGTTTTTAAAATATTTCTAATTGTCGGCTAAAATTACCAAAAAACTTTTAAAAATTTGCAGGAATCGTTAATCGTTAAAGAACACGATTTTGTTCCAAAATTGACTCAGTGGTAACCAACTTACATTACAAATGCTTTTTCGTTGAAAAAAATTCAACAAAACATGGCAAAGGCTAAAAATACAAAAGAATAAAAAAAATAAAATAAAAACTATAAAAACAAGCGGTTAAGAACCCTGGAAAAATCAGGAAATTATAGGATCAGAAAAATCATCAGAAATATCTGAAATCAGGAAAAATAAGTCCAAAAGATTGGCGCAAATTTAAAATATTTTTATTTTTTAACCTTTTTTTTATTAGCTTCTGTTTGAATTGACTTCTTTACTTGGTCGCCTCAAATGTGGCGCTGAGGCTGGGTTTTAAACCGAAACATGCCCGTCTAAAAAAATTTTAAATTTATGCACGAAGTATACCCCTTTCTTTTTCTGTGCCCCTGTCTGATACCTTGTTCAAATGTTTCCTAAAAATTATCGTAAAGGACATGGAATCTTTATAAATTGCTGACCTATGTATAACCTATTCACTTATTATTGTCATCAAGTAGGCCTTAGAAATTTGACTATGACATTTTTATTGTATGTTCTCAACATGTGCCGAAAAGAGATAGGCATAAAAAAATCATAACATTTCAAAGGTAACAAGATACCAAAAATGAGTGAATGAGGTCTATCTACATATTACATGTGTTTCAAAATATTATAAAAAAATGGTGAACCTCTTAAGGTCGCATAAATCGATATCTAGGTTTCTAGATATAATCTACATCAATTTCTATTATCTGCCCAATGCTTCATACAAATCAATTAAAACAAAAAACCTAGAATATTTAAAAGTTTCATACCTAGATATAGATCGAACACCGATATCTAGGTTTCCTAGTACAATACATCTTAGAAGTATTTGCTAATTTGGCTCAATCTCAGGCTATTTAAAAGTTACATACCTATCGAACACCGATATCTAAGTTTCGCACTAAAATCCATATTAGGGGCATTCGCTAATTTTCGTCAATCTCTATATCTGTCCAACTTCTTTATAAAAATTATCGAAAAGGACCTAGAATTTTCCTAAGTTGCAGAACTAGATATGTACCCTTATATTACATGTGTTCCAAAATATTATAGAAAATGGTGAACTTCTTAAGGTCGCATAAATCGATATCTAGGTTTTTAGATATGATCTACATAAATTTCTATTATCTGCCCAAATGCTTCATAAAAATCATCGCACTCCAAAGACTTGGAATATTTAAAAGTTACATACCTAGATATAGATCAAACGCCGATATTTAGGTTTCCCAGTACAATCAATCTTAGCAGTACTCGCTAATTTGGCTCAATCTCTATATCTGTCTTCATAAAAATTATCGAAAAGGACCTACAATCTTCGTAAGTTGCAGAACTAGATATGCAACCTTATATTACATCTGTTCTAAAATATAGAAAATGGTAAACTTCTTAGGGTTGCATAAATCGATATCTAGGTTTTTTAGAAAAAATCTAGCTCAATTTCTATTATCTGCTCAAATGCGTCATAAAAATCAACGTACCCCAAAGGCCTAGAATATATAAAAGTTGCATACCTAGATATAGATCGAACACCGATATCTAGGTTTTCCAGTACAATCCATATTAGTAGAATTCGCTAATTTGGCTCAATCTCTATATCTGTCCAACTTTATGATAAAAATTATCGAAAAGGACCTACAATCTTCGTAAGTTGCAGAACTAGATACATACCGATATATTACATGTGTTCCAAAATATTATAGAAAATGGTAAATTTATTACGGTTGCATAAATCGATATCTAGGTTTTTTAGAAAAAATCTAGCTCTATTTCTATTATCTGCCCAAATGCGTCATAAAAAATCAACGTACCCCAAAGGCCTAGAATATATAAAAGTTGCATACCTAGATATAGATCGAACACCGATATCTAGGTTTTCCAGTACAATCCATCTTAGTAGTATTCGCTAATTTAGCTCAATCTCAGAATATTTAAAATTTACATATCTAGATATAGATTTTCCACTAAAATCCATATTAGTAGAATTCGCAAATTTGGCTCAATCTCTATATCTGTCCAAGTTCTTGATAAAAATTATCGAAAAGGACCTACAATCTTCGTAAGTTGCAGAACTAGATACATACCGATATATTACATGTGTTCCAAAATATTATAGAAAATGGTAAACTTCTTACGGTTGCATAAATCGATATCTAGGTTTTTTAGAAAAAATCTAGTTCTATTTCTATTATCTGCCCAAATGCGTCATAAAAAAATCAATGTACACCAAAGGCCTAGAATATATAAAAGTTGCATACCTAGATATAGATCGAACACCGATATCTAGGTTTTCCAGTACAATCCATCTTAGTAGTATTCGCTAATATAGCTCAATCTCAGAATATTTAAAAGTTACATATCTAGATATAGATTTTCCACTAAAATCCATATTAGTAGAATTCGCTAATTTGGCTCAATCTCTATATCTGTCCAACTTCTTGATAAAAATTATCGAAAAAGACCGAGAGTGTTCGCAAGTTTCAGAACCAGATATGTAAGTGTATATTACTTGCGTTAAAAAAAAATTATAGAAAATGGTAAACTTCTTAGGTTTCCATAAATCGATATCTAGGTTTTTTAGATATAATATAGCCCAATTTCTATTATCTGCCCAAATGCTTCATCAAAACCATCGTATACCAAAGACTTAAAATACTTAAGAGTTACATACATAGATATAGATCGAACACCGATATCTAGGTTTCCCAGAACAATTCATCTTAGCAGTTCTCCCAAATTTGGCTCAATCTCTATATCTGTTCACCTTCTTTATAAAAATTGTCGAAAAGGACCTACAATCTTCGTAAGTCGCAGAATTAGATACATAATGATATATTACATGTGTTCCAAAATATTATAGGAAATGGTAAACTTATAAGGGTTGCATAAATCAATATCTAGGTTTTCTAGATATAATCTAGCTCTAATTCTATTATCTGCCCATATTTTTCATAAAAATTATAGTACACAAGGAACCTAAATCATTTATTAGTTACAGAGCTAGATATAAATCGAACGCTGATATCTAGGTTTCCCAGACTTATCTACTTTAGTAGAATTGGCTAATCTAGCTCAATTTCTATGTCTGTCCAAATTTTTCATAAACATTATCGTAGAAAAAGGACCTAGAATCTTTATAAGTTGCTGACCTAGAAATGTATCTATATATTACAGGTGTTTCAAAATATATAAAAAATAATGAACTTTATAGGGTTGTACAATAAAGCCCTGATATCTATGTTTCCCAGACTAATCTACTTTAGTAGAATTTGCTAATCTAGCTCAATTTCTATATCTGTCTAAATTCTTCATAAAAATTATCGTACACAAACGATCTAGAATCTTTATAAGTTGCTGACTTAGATATGTATCTATGCATTACATGTTTTTTCTATATTTTCCATGTGCTACGAAATATATACAAAAAAATGAACTTTTTAGGGTTATATAAATCGAACGATGATATCCAGGTTTTCTAGACTAATCTACTTTAGTAGAATTAGCTAATCTAGCTCAATTTCTATATCTGTTCAAATTCTTCACAAAAATATTATCGTACACGAAGGTCCGAGAATCTTCATATGTCGCAGATCTAGATATGTATCTATATAGTACATGTGTTTCGATATTATAGAAAATAATGAACTTTTTAGGTTTATATAAATCGAACTTTGATATCTAGGTTTCCCAGACTAATTTATCTTAGTAGAACTGGCTACTCTATCTCAATTTCTATATCTGTCCTTTTTCAAATCTTCATAAAAATTATCGCAAACAAAGAATCTAGAATCTTCGTAAGTCGTAGACCTAGATACCAATATCTATATTACATGTGATTGGAAAGATAGAGAAAGTAATGAATTTTTAGGGTTGTATAAATCGAATGTTGATATCTAGGTTTCCCGAACTAATCGACTTTAGTAGCATGGGCCAATCTAGCTCAATTTCTATATCTATCTAAATTCTTGATAAAAATTATCGTACACAAAGGACCTAGAATCTTTATAAGTTGCTAACCTAAATATGTATCCATATATTATAGGTGATTCGAAATATATAGAAAAAAAAATAACTTTATAGGGTTGTACAATGAACCGCTGATATTTAGGTTTCCCAGACTTATCTACTTTAGTAGAATTGGCTAATCTAGCTCAATTTCTAAATCTGTTCAAATTCTTCATAACAATTATCGCAAACAACGGACCTAGAATCTTCATAAGTTGCAGACCTAGATAGGTATCTGTATATTACATATATTTCGAAATATATAGAAAATAATGAACTTTTTAGGGTTGTATAAATCAAACGCTGATATCTAGGTTTCTCAGACTAATAACCTAGGTTTTCCAGACTGTTCTACTTTAGTAGAATTGGCCAATCTCCCAATATTTCGCATTGGCCACCAAATATCTCAAATTCTATGTCTGTTCAAATTCTGCATACAAATTATCGCAAAAAAATGAACCAGAATCTTCATAAGTCGCAGACCTAGATATGTATCTCTATATTACATGTGTTTCGAAATATATAGAATATAATGAACTTTTTATGGTTATATAAATCAAACGCTGATATGTAGGTTTCCCAGACTAATCTACTTTAGTAGAATTGGCTAATCTAGCTCAATTTCTATATCTATCGAACTTCTTCATAAAAATTATTGTACACAAAGAACCTAGTATCTTTATAAGTTGCAGACCTAGATATGTATCCATATATTATTTTTTTTCGAAATATATAGAAAATAATGAACTTTTTAGGATTGTAAAATCGAACGCTAGTATCTAAGTTTCCTAAACTAATCTACTTTAGTAGAATTGGCTAATATATCTCAATTTCTATATCTATCCAAATTCTTCATAAAAATTATCGCAAACAAAGGACCTAGAATCTTCATCTAGTCGCACATCTAGATATGCATCTATATATTACATGTTTTTCGAAATATATAGAAAATAATGAATTTTTTAGGGTTGTATAAACCCAACGCTAATATCTAGGTTTCCCAGACTTATCTACTTTAGTAGAGTTGGCTAATCTATCTCAATTTCTATATCTGTCTAAATTCTTCGTAAAAATTGTCGCAAACAAAGGACCTAGAATCTTCATCAAGTCGCAGATCTAGATATGCATCTATATATTACATGTTTTTCGAAATATATAAAAAGTAATGAATTTTTTAGGGTTGTATCCTTGTATATTCCCAGACTAATCTACTTTAGTAGAATTGGCTAATCTATCTCAATTTCTATATCTGTCTAAATTCTTCGTAACTATTATCGCAAACAAAGGATCTAGAATCTTCATAAGTCGCAGACCTAGATAAGTATCTCTATATTACATGTGTTTCTATAAGTCAAATGCTGATATCTAGGTTTCCCAGTCTAATCTACTTTATTAGAATTGGCTAATCTAGGTCAATTTCTATATCTATCTAAATTATTGATAAAAATTATCGTACACAAAGGACCTAGAATCTTTACAAGTTGCTGACCTAGATATGTATCTATGCATTACATGTTTTTTGAAATATATAGACAATAATGAATTTTTTAGCGCTGTATAAATCGAGCTCTGATATCTAGGTTTCCCAGACTATTGGATAATCTACCTCAATTTCTATAGCGATCCAAATTTTTAGATATAGAAAATAATGAACTTTTTAGGGTTATATAAATCGAACGATGATATCTAGGTTTTCCAGACTAATCTACTTTAGTAGAATTGCCTAGTCTGGCTCAATTTCTATATATATCTAAATTCTTCATAAAAATTACCGTACACAAAGGACCTAGATTCTTTATAAGTTGCAGACCTAGATATGAATCTACGTCGCTAATCTAGCGCAGTATCTAGATGTGTCTGAATTCTTAAATAAAAATTGTCTTACATAAAGGACCTGTCAGTAATTGACAACCATTACAATTATCATCTGATGAAGTTTTTCCATTGAGCGCGCACCAACAAGTTTTCTGTTCAAATGGTTGTGAAGATTCAGATTCTTCAAGCCCTTGTTCAGAAGGCTCAAATTAGCCTTCTGAACAGGGGCTTGTTCAGAAGGTCCAAGCACTTTGAAGCAAGATATTCAAGAAAAGACCTTTTTTCCTTCCTTTCTCTTTTTTGTAGAATTAATTAACGTAAAAAATTGTGCTTATTGATCATAGGGTTTTCTATGGAATCTGTGGGCTTTTCCAAGTTTTTCGGGGACACAAGCATTTTAAAATAGTGCCAGTTTTCACGTCACTATTTTAGAAATTGCAGGATAACCCCATTACTAATGACTTCTTTTCTTATCCAGAAGCTTCACCTTCGGAGCCACATTTTTCCTTAAAGAAAAGGGCCATTTGCCCTCCAAGCAGCGAGTGCGTCCCCTTGAAGTCCTGTCCAGTGTTAAGCACTATTTTAGACAGCCAGTGCGTGATAGAAGATAAGTAAGTCTTTGTTTCTTTAGTAAAGGTTACCAAAAATATGTTATATTTTCTTTTAGATTGGGAGATATTAGCTGTGGATATAAAGGCTCAGGGCTGATATGTTGCCCTCAAGTAGACAGCAATTCAATCAACCGAGTGGGGCCCACAGGTGCTTCCACCCCAGGAAAGTACGTGGAAGGGGTGAAATGTGGCCAGTCCCAAGTGGAAGGTGATGGCTACGACGGTATTGGGGCCTTTCCTTGGGTAGCGCGGATTGGATTTAGAAGTAATAACTATCACACATTCAGAATTTTTTGGCATCTTAGTATAGCCATGTAATGCTCTACTCATCTCCCGTTTTCTCATGTCATTAAGAATGGCAAACAACGTTAAACGAGATGTGAAACTTTTGTGAATAGCTAATACATCTGCACTAATAAGTTATGAAATTTTCAGACGTTTTGACCGGTGAAGTCAAATTTCCATGCACCGGCTCCATAATCAGCACAAAGGTCATCTTGACCGCTGCCCACTGTCCTTTGGCTACAGCTGAAAACTACAAACTGTTAGTAATACACAAACTTGCATTTACCTCGAAATCCTTCAAAGTTTGTTTTTAGATACATCGTAAGAGTGGGAGAATGGGCCTCTAATACAGATATAGATTGTGGCGAGGAGTTCTGCGGTCTCCCAGTTCAAGACATCCCCATAAGCCATGTGATCGTGCATCCAGGCTACGATAAGCAAACGTACAAAGACAATATCGCGTTAATGGTACTGAAATCCAAAATTAAGTATGGAGTAACTGCCCAGCCGATCTGCCTTCCTGAATCTTGGTCGGTTACCAGCAACAATGGAATCTTGGTCGGTTGGGGAAAAACTGCTGGGCAAAAGGGTAATATTCTGTAACTTGAGTGACTTTTTTATTGAATTAGAGCAATTCTAGAAGCTCGATTCCAACAACAGCACTTGTACCTTCCCATTATCAGTCTTCGACAGTGTGAGAGGGTTTACAGTAAAACGATCCCAGTGACAGAGGAGCAAGTGTGCGCTGGAGGGGAGAGGGATCAGGATGCTTGCAGTGGTTTTGGAGGGGCTCCTCTCTTGGTCAAACATAGTGAGACGTATTATCAGGTCTGCTTGATCTATATTCGTTATACCTCATTCACTTATTTTATCATCTTTGAAATCTTCATTTTCTTTATACCTATCTCCTTTCATCACATCAATATCAGAGTCAGTTTCCAACGCTTATTTAATGACAATAATAAGTGAATGGTTTATACGTAGTTATTGATACCCATTATCATGACTTTTGGAAAACAATATAATGTATCTTTTAGGTGGGAATTCTTTCCTTTGGATCTGACCAATGCGGAGCAGCTGGGGTTCCGAGTGTCTACACCAACACCAAGAAGTACATCAACTGGATCCGGGAAAACTCACCACAAATTATTTAAGTTTTCAATTGTGCCACAATACACTAAATTCGTCCTCGTTTGTGCTAGTCCATGTTAGTCAATCAACTGATAACTACCATATAAGAAATGATTTTTTATACTTATAGTGATAAATTTGGCATTATCTTTAATACATCAGTTGTATCATTTCAGTTAAATCTTTATTATAGTACAGCAAAACCGCAATTATTGGGTATCTTTTATCCATACTTATCCACCGCACGAAACAAGGAGAATTTATAATAAAGTCAACATCTTAACTTGCCCTATTTTTCCTATAATTCATAAACCAATATAATGAGCCTTTAGTGCAAAATGGACATCTTGTTGAACACCATCATCGCCACCTACTTCTCCACCTCACGCTGCCTTAACCTGCTCCATGACCCCCTTAATCCCTTATACATAAGACAAAATATCTCAAAAACTGTTGCTACCGACCTAAACGAGACCAGTATCTATTTCAACTTCTTAGGGTGTCACGACTTTGTGGTTTACACTAACAAACCAGTCACAGCGTTTCGGCACTTGGAGTATCAAATTAAAGTGCACCCAGACCGATTTAATCACAGAAAATACGTTTTCGCTAAGCCCGCGAGCCATCCTCAAGAAGAGGACGTTTTCGATGTTTTCAGCACCAGTGAGATTAGCTATGTTAGTGACTTAATAATTGCGGTTTCAGATAAAGTAGGAATTGGTGTATGGACCCATAGATATGGAGGACTAGAAGACCATGACAAAGTTTATTTGCTAGATACTTGGTTTTTTGCTAACCAAACTTTCAAGGCAAACAACAACCTCTTCCCGAATAAACTAAAAAATCAAATGGGAAGAACTCTAAGGACTGCAGTCTTCTCTTACGAGCCTTACGCGATACTTGGTAAGGATTAGAGTTAACACTTAGAATAGTGTTAACTCAGTAGTTTTCCACAGAAGAACTGCAAGAAGGTGGGTACAAGTACCGAGGTTCCGAAATGAGGTTGATGAAGACAGTCGCCGAGTGCTTGAACATGACCTTAATGCCAGTGATAAATGAGGAAGATTACTGGGGAGCTGTCTACGAAAATTGGTCGGGCAATGGGTTGATGGGGAATTTGGTTGAGGATAATGCAGACATTGGAGGAGGTATAGTTCGATACATTTTCAATAAAAGTGACCATTTTTGAACGTTCAATCAATCTTGAAGTCAATTTTGAATCAACCAAAAATTAGAATCTGCTCTGTACAACATCTCACCCATAACAATCTTTATTCCCTATTTTAAGCTGCATTATACAGATGGGAGTTACCAGCTAGATTCCTAGACCTATCGACAATCACTGTAAGATCAGGAATCACGTGCCTAGTACCAGCACCTCAGTAAGTTTTCTAACTTTCGCCTTTTCACCTTCAAAAAGGATTTCAATCAGATTAGCTGCAGCCTGGCTTACCCCAATACACGTTTACTCCCCCCAAACCTGGATCGCAGTGGTTTCAGCTTTTGTTCTAAGCCTTCTAACCACCTACCATGTTCGAGTCTTGGAAATGTCGCTGGGTACTGGGATATCTAGGTACCATCACTCAATATGCGATAACAGCAACAACAGAATTTTCTTCCAGAACAAGCAAACTAAAGATCCTGGGAAAAGCTTTGATTTCCACTGCGAAACCTTTCATCATGCAACCAGTGACCACTAAAGAAATCTCCAAAAGTATGTTGGGGAAATACTTGACGGGACTGGTTTTTATGACTGCTCTGATACTTGCGTAAGGCTATTTAGGGCTTCTGAGTACGTCCATTTACATTTGCTCCATTAGTACCTCCTACGACAGTGGGCTGGCGACCATCATGACTATTCCCAGATACGAAGAGCCTGTTAACACTCTCCAGGACTTCCTGGGCAAAAATTTGCAATGGGGCGGCACCAGTGATGGCTGGATCTTGTCAATCGAAGATGCTTCTGAGGTTTGATCTATTCAAATCTCTCAAGAACTAAAAGATATCATTTTTGTTTTAGCCAACTCTCAGAGAGCTAGTCTCCAGATTTCAAGCCATACCCAATGAGACCACACTGGAGAAGTTATCTTTGACCGGCAGCTACGCGTTTGCTGTAGAAAGGTTGCTCCATGGTACTAAATTTATATCTTTCAAATATATAGGTTTTGAAAAACAAAATGATCGCAGATGATTATGCAATTGGCAATTACATTAAGCAAGAGGTCATCCAGAACTACCACCTAATGACCAACGATTTTTACTTTGAACTGTGCGTTCTAATGCTGCGTAAAAGCTCCATCCTGCTGCCTCTGGTCGACAAGATTATTCTTCAATCTTTCGATGCTGGTTTGATTTTGTTCTGGCAGAACGAGGTGAGTTACAGATTGTAGTACATGGAAGGGACAAAAAATAATGTTTCAGGCAGCTACACAATACATGGACCAAAGGGTGCAGAAGGCACTGAAGTACCACCAAAAAACTCACGAGATAGTTAAACTGAAGATAGTTCATGTTCAAGGAGCATTCGCTGTCCTAATGTTCGGACACAGCATGGCTTTGCTGGTGTTTTTAGCCGAAGTCCTGGACCATAAGTTATTTAGCGCGTAATGGGAATTTAATAGACCCATATTTTTTTTTAATATATAGGTTATTAGGCCTAAAATGGGCTTGTTAGTAATAACTAGCTATGCATTAAAAGCAAATAAACAATTTGTTTAGCTCAAAGGTGACTATTATTAGCTGATAATTGATGGAACATTCACATAACACGATAATCTCCTCAAAACCCTTCTTCATAGAACAAAACCCTCGAAATGTTGGACCTTTTACTGAACGTTCTAATTCAGCAATATTTTACATCAAATTGCCTGCTAGTCATCAGTGACTCCAACACTGCAAACCTCCCTCGAGGGGTGGTAATGGTACAGTCTAATAGCCCAAACTTATTTCAGACTGTATTTCACAACTTTGGGTGTCAGAATTTTCTTTTTCTCGGGGTTAAGAATGCAACAGATACTTTGCTGAAAGTTGAGGGAAAGTTGCCAAAGATCAGAGAGTCTTTTCATGGCAGAAAGTATCTGATTATTGAGGAGGGCGAAGGAGGGGTCGAGTGGCTGAAAGATGTGGATTGTCTTATTGAGTTAGTTTTGACTCGTGTCACTCTTGATGCTAAACAAGCGATATTCTATGCTACATCATGTGAACACCCGAAACAAGTTGCAATCATAGACCATTGGTTCTCCATGAACCAAACATTCTTTTTTGACCGCGGTTTATTTCTTGGAAGGCTGAGAAACGTGCATAGACATGCAATTAGGGTTGGGACTTTCAACTACAGGCCCTTTGCTATTATAGGTATATAGTCTTACACTCATCTTCAGATCAACCCTAACGGCTCTATATTAGATAGGAAAAACTTCTACTTTTCTGGAACAGACATCCGCATCCTCAGAACCATCGGGCGCACAATTAACGCTTCAATAGAGTTGAGTTTAAACAAATTCCTGTGGGGTAAACCTTTTGGAAACGGTACCACTGTTGGGGTTGAAGGGGAGGTTTATGATGGAGTTTTAGATGTAGGGGCAGGTACTAAATTTGCTTTAAATTACTCAGTGGGTATTTTATAACATGGCTTCAGCTGGATTCTACTTGGATGCAACTGCCTTGGATTTTTTCGATCCTACTGTGGCTTACCTGAGCATTGAGGTGACTTGCTTAGTACCAGCGCCCAAGTATGTTATCTATAAGCTATTCACTTAATATTGTCGTCAAGTAGGAGTTGGAAAATTGGTTTTGACATTTTTATCGTATGCTAGGAGATGAAAAAATCATCTATCAAAATAGGTTTCAAAGGTACCTACCTAACTAGATGACAAAAATAAGTGAATGGGTAATAGCTTTATTAAAACATACATCAAAATAATATAATTTAGGCTACTAGCTCCATGGCTTTCGCCTTACTACGCCTTCTCCCCCTTGACTTGGGCTTTCCTACTGGCAGCATATTCTCTACTTGCAGTAACTTTGTACTTTATGATCTCTATAAACTTGCCATCATCAATAAGACGCACAGATCCAATTGGAGAGGCAGTACTTACAGTTGGTACTTTGGTCATCCAACAATCGATGCCCCAGAGAAGATACCAGCACAAAATCCTTCTAACTCCAGCTATGTTAGCTATTGTAACCATTAATGCAGCTTACAACGCCGGGTATGCGACTGTAATGACCAAGCCCCTCTACGAAGATGCCATTAACACTTTGCAGGAATTTATGGAAAGCGATATTATCTGGGGAGGAACTGGGTTTGGTGAGTGGATTACCATTTGGAAAACTAAAGGGGAGGTAGGTCATGATAACTTATTAGATATTTTGAGCTGACTGATGAAATTAGGGTCTATACAAAAGAGCCGGTCAACGATACCGCACCTCCACGGCTGCCCAACTGAGGAAAATATCACTGATGAGACGCAATAACTTTGCTTTCTTGGCAGATCGCATTTCTGGTGTTACAAATTCTGCTTTACCATATAAAAATATGTCAAAAACAATTTTTTTTTTTTTTAGGACAAACCCACGTCGAGTCGTTTATAAAAGATGACGTAATTGACCATTACAGGGTGATGAAGGAAGCCATTCACACTGAACCCATATGCATGATTACGAGGCGAAACTTCGTTTTGCTTCCAGTCATGAATGAGATTATTAGCAGACTGACTCAGAGTGGAATTGTTAGTTATTGGTCCAGAGAGGTATACAAAATTGTTTACGCCCTGTGTAGTTGTAATACTGGTAGATTAAAATATTCAATTTTTATAGTACTTTGGCCACGAAGAGTACCTAATGAGGAGGAAAGTACAACTTGCAGGCACTGAGCCACAGAGGGAAACAGTTATCCTGAGGGTCAGTCATCTGCTTGGAGCCTTCTGGGTCTGGTTAATAGGAAATTCGCTAGCTTTAGCGGTTTTTGCTTTTGAGCTATTGCTCCAAATGACGGACTAGAGCAGCAGTTCTGGCTAATACCAAAGTAACAAGAAACGACCCATCAGTAGATTAGAAGCAATAAAATATACCTAGATAAAAAATGGTGGCATCTTAGTAGCTGTGGATTGTTCACTTTGTCCTATCCATCTCTTTTTTTACTTATGTCAGGAATATTATCAATGAGATGTCAAACTTTTGTGAATACATAATACTTAAGTAGGTACTTCATAATTATTAATGTAACAGATGTTCATAATATTCAATGTTGAGTAAGAATTTTTGATAGAAAAAAGATAGCATGTTAAAAGCAGATAAAACTTTTATTATACAGGCAAACTTGATAACTACTATTATTGAACCCATCTCTTATTACCTACTATCAGAAAAATTAATAAGTTCTTGACATTATGGTGAAGAGGACAATACGCTAATAGTGCTTCGGCACATGCATCATAGAGGGCAGCATAACCGCCAAGGCGATAGACGGCGACAAGCAATCGCCAAGCGACGTTGCCGCGTCTAACGAAATCTCTACATTATTTTTAGCAATTTATTATATTAGAAAAAAAAAAAAAAATTCTACCAAATTATTAACAAAAATAAAACTTACATTGTAATATTTAATATTGTATCAGGTCTTATGACTTTATGCATCAAGTTAGATCATACTGAAGGCCTGTGGTTGGAGTTGACATAATGGTACAGAACCACCAGCAGGAAGAGAACGATACCCAAGGCGTTGGAGAGTACGGCTAAATGGACGTCGGTGAACATGTTTACCTAAAAGAGTGAGTATTTACATGGGATTCTTTAAAAAAAATCAAGTTGCATCTATTAGAAAGCTACTCTTGGCAACACTGCATAATAAGGTGAAACGCTACAATAAATAACATTTTTACAAAAAAATTATTGTTGCTATTTTGTGCTAATATCCGAATATATTCCCATTTCCCACTGAAATTCCGTCGCAGAACTACCTGAAAGTCTCCGCAACAGGGCTCTCGGTGGGCTTCTCATACAGGATACAGGTAACTTGAAATTAGGTTAGAAATCTTGTTTTTGTGTTTTTACCTTTGATGTTGTGTTTTGGCCTGTAAAAGCCATGTAAAGCTACTGTAGGTTGCTTACCTGGTTTAGCAAACGGTTTTGTGCAGGATGTTTACGGGAATTTCCGGGAATATTTGTCCAAAATACTCAAAAACTCGGTATTACGTGTAACAAACACTTCAGGCCCTGCATCTCAATGTAGTTTTTACTTTACTTCGGCCGGCGTTTTTAGGTGCCAAATTTCGATTGGTAGCCGGTTGAGAGGTTGCCAAGTCTACTTTTACGTTCTACATCAGTAATTCCTCAATGACGTTAAAATACCCTGTTATTAATACTTCGCTGTATTTCAGTTCAAACTTCGCCGTTTCATTTACGAGCATTTAGTTAGTTTTGCCATTTTTGGGCTTAAATTCTTGCGTTTTCTTGTCATGATCGATCCGTCATTTTGTTGCCTCACGTCAGCTTTTATGCGAAATGCCGTAAGAGATTTAACATGGCGATGTTGCCGCTGTTTTCTAATATTCTCATTTCTAGTGGTTAGAATCAAATAATGGTCCACATTGGATCTACATAATGCAATTTTCATTCACCATCGTTACAGAATATGAGTGTATTACTCATTCACTTATTTTTGCCATCTCATTACCTCTGAAATCTTCTTTTTTTTGTACCAATATCTTTTTTACACATTTTACACATGACAAAAAATACGATAATAATGTCTGTCATATTTCCAATCTCTAGTTGATGTCAATAATAAGTGAATGGCTTATATGTTGCTATAGTTTTTTGGGAAGAAATTACAGTTCTTGGGTTCCTTTTAGTTCGTCTTATTAGAAAACTATATCTAGTCTTTTACAACTAAAGTGCATGCTTTACAAACAAAGTGATAAAGACATTATTATTATTACACACGTATAATACGTCATTATTTTTGTATGAAAGTAAATAATAAGAAACATGTAAAACTCAGTTACTTATTTTTGCCATCTCGTTTTATTTGAAACCTTTATTTTTTTAAACCTCCTTTCAGCACATATTGAGAATATACAAAAATATGAAAAAGTTAGATTCCAACTCTTATACTTGATATCGATAATAAGTGAATAGCATATAGGTGTAGTTTATCCTTGAAATATTGTGACTATGGAAAAAATTGTAAAGATTTACTTGATTTATTTACGTTCATACAATAATTGTCTATAATTCAAGTTTTATACATTACTGTTCATTCACCATATTGTTCAGAAAAAGGTCAAACCAAAGCATCGTTCAGTAATTATACTCTGAAAACTGGCCACAGTTCATTAATTTCTGTACCGTACTGTGATGTCTCCTTTCACCTCAAAAAAAGAGTCCTGTAGGTTCAAAAATGTAATTTTTTTTTAATTGACCAAAGTGTTTCCTCTTTTTTCTTAATTTCCAACTTTGACCACTAAAACTGAATTATCTAAATTAATTATTCTCAGAATATGATATTCTTAGAATGCTACTAGAATATTCGGGTTTATTCCAGGAATATGTATACATTTACGTACAAGGTGTTTCTGAAAATAAGACAAAAAAATTTATATAAGTATACACTGTGTCCGAGATAAGGAGGGCCACTATGGGGATCTTGAAAACGGTAAGAGATACAGATTTGGTTAAATGGGAGGAAAGTTGCGTAATCAAAAGCCTAACACAATGATGTTTAGAAATCTCCGAATTTTCCGATTTTAGCACTTTTCACACGAGTGGTAGTGAAAATATTCTGTTGCTAATTGGGCTAATAAAGGTGGAATGTGGAAGCGTGTTGAGACAAGTGGCAGGAATGGCCCTGGCAGACGGTCGCGAATGGTCAAAATTAAAGAAGTAAGAAATTAGCACCTTTATCGTTTGTCTGTCAATTTCGGTTGCATGTGGTCGATGGCCACCGGTTGGTAAGGCCCGAGGCCCTGTTGGAATGTAGAGTTTGTTCTATACGAAAAAGCACTTTGTTTCTGGGGCTAGACTTCAGGTAAGTTCGGGAAGGATACTTTTTTTTACTCTATTCGTTCTAATACGTCACAACCATGTGATCACATATCAAGAATTTTAAAGTTAATCACGTGACCGCCAAATTTGGAGTGAATGGAGTTAAAAAAGCGTCCTACCCGAACCTACCTTATGTAACTACCCGGTGTTCACTACAAAACGTCTTCTAGAAGGTTATGAATTTTTGACCAAAAAGCATGACATAATCAAAGTAAACATATTAATAAATCTTCTTTCGCCGATTTCGGATGGCTTTTAGAACTATAAAATATATATGTTGGTTATTGCATACGCTATTTTAGGGTGTTACTGATATGTTTACGGATCTTATTGCATTGTTCGAGTCATTTTATGGAATTTGCTAGTTTATAGGTTACAGGTATAAAAGGCGCGGACCGTTGCGGTCTATTCTGATTTTTAATATTAGTAAATGAATTGTGATTGTGTTTACATTTCTAACATGTGTATTTCGTTTTTTTTTGCAAACATTTTTTTGCAAAATTTGCATGAACCTGCTTTCTGCACCCTTTTCCTTATATAGGTATCCGGAAATGATAATTAAGGCTACCGAATACACTCGCAATTGCGAGCGGCGATTACGCCGAATTTCGCCGTGCTGTAAGTGCTATTTAACGAGACTCTGTTGCATAAAATTGCGACCAAAAAATGCAGACGACAATGACCTATAACTAATGCGACCCCAGACCGTGAAATATACACCTTGGAAATCACGGTCCCGGTGAAATGCAGAACTGCACTCGGCTTTTTTTCGGTTACGTAGGTACCGGGGATTTCGTTTTTTATCCATCTGCAAAGAATAGTGAGATGTTCTACTCTGATTCGTCTCGGTGGAAGGGTATGGGAACGACAGAGATAACTCAACCAAAAACAGAGGAAAAGTTCTGCTCGAGCAGATTAACAATTCTGGGACATCCCTTAATTTTAGCATTTTTTTTTAGATTTTTTTGTGAAAAATTGTAACAAAACCCTTTTAGCCATTCATGACTTAAGCTGATGTTTACAGATATTAGATAGATTTTTATATTAAAACGAATTAAAACCAAGAAATTAATATATTTAGTTTAAAAATGTAACGTTACTATAGAAGTGAGTTGAAAACAAAAATCGGTTAAAAATTACTCAAAACATGCAAAAATGCACATTAAAAGTTATTGGAAATATTTAGGTTAGGATTAGGGCGAAAAATTAGTTAAAAAAAAGCGTCTGAGAACGCCAAATTCGACTTTTTTGAAACATTTAGGTAGGATCAAAATCGATTAAAAATGACCTACCTTGTCCAAAAACGCTAATATTTGTCGTTTTTTTTTGGGGAAACTTATTTTTAGAACAAAATCAGGCAAAACTGATTCAAATTAACAATAAAGCTACATTTTTGGACAAAACTGAGTGGACACAAACTCACTAAAAAACCCCGCAAAACGCAAATTCCACATTTTCAATTATTTTTTATTTACTTTTTTGACTAGATTGGATATTTTGAATGGTTTGTACTCTGTATTGTCTGTTTTGTATATTTGATGACAAAGAGGGACCGTTTTGTATGGTCGGTGTTGCGTTATTTCGTGCTTCCACAGCGCACTACAACAACTTTTTTTAATGTCAAAGTTAGACCATTTTGTATTGTCTGTTTTGTTAAGGAAAAGGGAACGATTTGTTGTCGCCTTTTTGTGCTTTTCTTTTTATGCCTTTCCTCCAAAAAGAACCAAAAATCATTGCTAATAATTACCAACGCAAAAAAGTCAATAAGAATCCAATAGTATTCTAATGAATCGAATTGATATGAATAAATTGCACATTGTCCATAGGGTCATTAAAAGCGTTTAGCTGCTAAATATCAAAAAGTATCCATGAAATAACAAAAATATATGTATTTACCTTGATCAAGTAATCCCTTTAACTTGTGACTTTTTTGGAGCCTTTGGAGAAATGCTAAAATCGGCTAAAAATAACCCACATAGTCTAAAAATGTAAATTTGATGGTTTTGGAAAAATTCAGTTTTACAACAAAATTATGACAATTTGATCCAAATCTTCTGATTTACTGTTTTTGACAATTTTTTTTTTGCTAAAATAATGAAACTTGACTCTAAACGCCTCAAAAACGTAATTTTGGTATTTTTTGAGAAAGTTAGGTTAAAGCCAAAACCGGTTAAAAGTTGCACAAAGCATTAAAAAATGCAAATTAAGAGTAATTAAAAATTTAGGTTAGAATGAGAGCAAAAGTCGATTAAAAACTGACACAGAACGTCTTAAAATGCTAAATTGAACTTTTTGGAAAAATTCAGGTTGGAGATAGTACTAAAACCGGTTAAAAATTTAATTTTTTATTAAAAAATCAGCTTTAGGACAAAATTAGGCCAAACTGATTATAATTTTCTAATTTGCTGTTTTTGGTAAAATAATTTTTTTAGCCAAAATTGTGAATTTTTACTCAAAACGCCACAAAATGCAAAGTTGGTATTTTTAAGAAAGTTTGGTTAACGTCAAAATTACTTAAAAATTGCTCAAAGTATTAAAATATGCAAAATAAGTCATTGAAAAAAATTGAGGTTAGGATTAGGGCGAAAATTGCTAAAAACTGGTACAAAACGTCTAAAAAACTATATTAGACTTTTTGAAAAAATTCAGGTTAAAAATAGGACTGAAAATTACCTAAGTCGTCTACAAATCCAAATTTTGTTGTTTTTCGAGCAATTCGGTTTTAGGGCAAATTTAGGCCAAACTGAGTCAAATCTTCTAATTTGCTGTTTTTGGTAAAATAAAGTTTTCGGTCAAAATAGTAAAATTTTAATCGTCTCAAAATGCAAATTTGGTAATTTTTGAGAAAGTTGGGTTAAGGCCAAATTTGGTTAAAAATTGCTCAAAACTTTAAAAAAATTCAAAATGGAGATTATTGCAAAAAATCTGGGTTAGGACTAGGACGAAAATAGGTTAAAGTCTGCACAAAGAGTCTAAAACTTCTGAATTTGATTCTTCCGAAAAATTCCGGTTAAAAATTGGATGAAAATCAAAACTCAAAACCTCGTATAAAAAAGCAAATTTTGTTTTTACGAGAAATTTTGTTTTAGTACAAAATTAGGCCAAACTTATTCAAATCTTATAATTTGCTGTTTTTTGTAAAATAAAATTTCGGTCAAAATAGTGACATTTAAATCGTCTCAAAATGTAAATTTGGTATTTTTTGAGAAGTTGGGGGCCAAATTCGGTTAAAAATTGCTCGAAGCATTAAAACATAAAAATTGAAAATTATTGAAAAATCTAGGTTAGGACTAGGGCGAAAATAAGTTAAAACCTACACAAAGAGTCTAAATATGCAAAATTTGTATCTTTCTAGAAATTTAGAATAAAAATTGGAAGAAAATCGATGAAAAATGACCTACCTCGTCGCATCAAAATGAAAATTTCGTTTTTTCGAGGAATTCAGTTTTAGTAGAAAATTAGACCAAACTAATTCAAATCTCCTAATTTGCTGTTTTTTGGTAAAATAAATTTTTCGCTCAAAATAGTGAAATTTGAATCGTTTTAAAATGCAAATTTGGTATTTTTTAAGAAAGTTAGGGCGAAATTCGGTCAAAAACTGCTCGAAGCATTAAAACAATAGAAATTGACGATTGATGAAGGAATTTAAGTTAGAACTAGGGCGAAAATAGGTTAAAACCTGGATAAAGAGTCTAAAAATACTAAATTTGACTCTTTCGAGAAATTCAGATTATTAACTGAATGAAAATCGATGAAAAATGACCTACCTCGTATAAAAATGCAAATTTTGTTGTTTTTTCGATAAATTTAGTTTTAGTACAAAATTAGACCAAACTAATTCAAATATATAAAATAAATTTTTCGCTCAAAATAGTGAAATTTGAATCGTGTCAAAATGCAAATTTGGTATTTTTTGAGAAAGTTAATTTGGGGCTAAATTCGGTTAAAAATTACTCGAAGCATTAAAAAAAAATAGAAATTGAAGATTATTGAAAAAATCTAGGTAGGACTAGGGCGAAAATAAGTTAAAACCTACACAAAGAGTCTAAATATGCTAAATTTGTATCTTTCTAGAAATTCAGAATAAAAATTGGAAGAAAATCGATGAAAAATGACCTACCTCGTCGCATAAAAATGAAAATTTCGTTTTTTCGAGGAATTCAGTTTTAGTACAAAATTAGACCAAACTAATTCAAATCTCCTAATTTGCTGTTTTTTTGTAAAATAAATTTTTCGCTCAAAATAGTGAAATTTGAATCGTTTTAAAATGCAAATTTCGTATTTTTTGAGAACGTTGGGGCAAAATTTGGTAAAAAACTGCTCGAAGCATTAAAACAATATAAATTGACGAATAATGAAAGAGTCTAAGTTAGAACTAGGGCGAAAATAGGTTAAAACCTGGATAAAGAGTCTAAAAATACTAAATTTGACTCTTTTGAGAAATTCAGATTATAAACTGGATGAAAATCGATGAAAAATGACCTACATCGTATAAAAATGCAAATTTTGTTGTTTTTTCAATAAATTTAGTTTTAGTACAAAATTAGACCAAACTAATTCACACCTCCTAATTTGCTGTTTTTTGGTAAAATAAATTTTTCGCTCAAAATAGTGAAATTTGAATCGTTTCTAAATGCAAATTTGGTATTTTTTGAGAAAGTTGGGGCGAAATTCGGTCAAAAACTGCTCGAAGCATTAAAACAATAAAAATTGACGATTGATGAAGGAATTTAAGTTAGAACTAGGGCGAAAATAGGTTAAAACCTGGATAAAGAGTCTAAAAATACTAAATTTGACTCTTTCGAGAAATTCATATTATTAACTGAATGAAAATCGATGAAAAATGACCTACCTCGTATAAAAATGCAAATTTGGTTGGTTTTTCGATAAATTTAGTTTTAGTACAAAATTAGACCAAACTAATTCAAATCTCCTAATTTGCTGTTTTTTGGTAAAATAAATTTTTCGCTCAAAATAGTGAAATTTGAATCGTTTTAAAATGCAAATTTGGTATTTTTTGAGAAAGTTGGGGCAAAATTCGGTAAAAAACTGCTCGAAGCATTAAAACAATATAAATTCACGAATAATGAAAGAATCTAAGTTAGAACTAGGGCGAAAATAGGTTAAAACCTGGATAAAGGGTCTAAAAATACTAAATTTGACTCTTTCGAGAAATTCAGATTATTAACTGAATGAAAATCGATGAAAAATGACCTACCTCGTATAAAAATGCAAATTTTGTTGTTTTTTCGATAAATTTAGTTTTAGTACACAATTAGACCAAACTAACTCAAATCTCCTAATTTGCTGTTTTTTGGTAAAATAAATTTTTCGCTCAAAATAGTGAAATTTGAATCGTGTCAAAATGCAAATTTGGTATTTTTTGAGAAAGTTAATTTGGGGCTAAATTCGGTTGAAAATTACTCGAAGCATTAAAAAAAAATAGAAATTGAAGATTATTGAAAAAATCTAGGTAGGACTAGGGCGAAAATAGGTTAAAACCTGCAGAAAGAATCTAAAAATGCTAAATTTGACTCTTCTGAGAAACTCAGGTTATAAAATAAACTGGATGAAAAACGATGAAAAATTACTTACCTCGTATGAAAAATGCAAATTTTGTTGTTTTTTCGAGAAATTTAGTTTTAGTACAAAATTAGACCAAACTTATTCAAACGTTCTAATTTGCTGTTTTTTGGTAAAATAAATTGTTCGGTCAAAATAGTCAAATTTGAATCGTCCCAAAATGCTAATTTGGTGTTTTTTGAGAAAGTTGGGTTAAGGCCAAATTCAGCCAACAACTGCTCGAAGCATTAAAACATTGAAGATTATTGAAAAAATCTAGGTTATAATTAGGGCGAAAATAGGTTAAAACCTGCACAAAGCCCCTAAAAATGCTAAATTTGACTCTTTCGAGAAATTCAGGTTAAAAATTGGATGAAAATCGATGAAAAATGACCTACCTCATATAAAAATGCAAATTTGGTTGGTTTTGAGGAAATTTAATTTTAGAATTGAATAAGGCAAAACTGATTCAAACAAAAGATATAAACAATTACATTTTTGGACACAAATAAGTAGTGTTTAACGCAAAATCTCCTAATTTGTCCCAAAATGATATCCCAATATTTTCTATTCTAGATATAGAAAGTGACTCCTCATTTTAAGCTAATTTTGACTCCGAAACTCAATGGTGAGAGTAAATTTTCCGTGCCTAAGTACCTAAGGAAAAAATCGCCAAAAGGGCTTGAAATAATTGCGACTTTAAGGGAACTTATATAATGAATTCGTTTCTTATAGCTGCAAAAAGTAAAAATTAATTAAAAATTGACTATTCTGTCTAAAAATGCAAATCTGGTTGTTTTTTTTTTGGGATATTTAATTTTAGAACTAAATCAGGCAAAACTGCAACAGAATAAATGATAAAATAATGTTTTGGTCTAAAATGGGAAACGTACGAATAATAGAAGACAAGTTTAACGAAAAAATTGTAATTGAGATTTTTATACCTAAAATATATTAAAAATAATTTTTTAGTTTTCATCGTAGATATAGCAAGTGACACCTCGTTTCTCAGCTACTTTCGACTCACGAATTCAATGGGAAAACTCAGTTTTTTGTTACTTGGAAAAGGAGAAGTTTAAAGTTGCGATTTTAAGGAAAATATCGTAAGAATTTTTTTTTAGGCTGCAAAAATGCAAAAATATTAGTAATGGTATAAATGACAAATTAAACAAAAAAAGTACTTTGCTCTTTTCGTAAAAAAGTACTTTTTAACAAAAAGTACTTTGGTCTTTTAGTAAAAAAGTACTTTTGAACAAAAAAAAGTATTTTAAACGCAAGTTTAACAAAAAAGATATTTTCACACTTAAAATGTATTAAACACTTTTTTATATTTTATCCGAGATATAGCAAGAAACACCTCATTTTCAGCTACTTTTTACTCACGATTTCACTGGGCAGACTCAATTTCTGTTAGCTAAGTAACACTAACAGTAAGTAAACCAAAAAAAAAATTGTATTCTAGATATAGCGAGTGACACTTCATTTGTGTTACTTTTGACTCACGAATTCAATGGTGAGATTCATTTTTTGATACCTGGATGCCTAAAAAGAAATCGCTTAGTGTTGCTTAATTGCAATTTTTACACCTGAAATTAACCAAAAAAAATTCTATTCTAGATATGCCTAGTGACGCCTCATTTCTGTTAGTTTTGACTCACGAATTCAATGGTGAGACTCAATTTTTATACCTGAATGCTTAAAAGAAAAATCACTTAATGTTGCTAATTTGCAATTTTTACACCTGAAATACAAAAAAAATATTGTAGATATAGCAAGTGACACCTAATTTTTTGTTACTTTTAACTCACGAATCCAATGGTGAGACGCAATTTTTGATACCTGAATCCCTAAAAGAGAAATCGCTTAAAGTTGCTTAATTGCAATTTTTACACCTAAAATAAACAAAAAAAATATTATAGATATAGCAAGTGATCCCTCATTTTTTGTTACTTTGGACTCACGAATTCAATGGTGAGACTCAATTTTTGACACCTGAATGCCTAAATGAGAAATCGCTTAAAGTTGCTTAATTGCATTTTTTCACCTGAAATAAACCAAAAAAATTTGTTATTCTAGATATAGCAAGTAGCACCTCATTTTCTGTGACGTTTGACTCACGAATTCAATGGTGAGTCTCAATTCTAGATACCTGAATGCCTAAAAGAGAAATCGCTTAAAGCTGCTTAATTGCAATGTTTACACCTGAAACTAACCAAAAAAGATTGTATTCTAGATATGGCTAGTGCCACCTCATTTCTGTTATTTTTGACTCACGAATTCAATGGTGAGACGCAATTTTTGATACCTGAATGACTAAAAGAGAAATCGCTTAAAGTTGTTTAATTGCAATGTTTACACCTGAAATTGACCAAGTAAAAATTTGTATTTTAGATGTAGCAAGTGTCACTTCATTTTCTGTTACTTTTGACTCTAGAATTCAATGGTGAGACTCAATTTTTGATACCTGAATGACTAACAGAGAAATCGCTTAAAGTTGCATAATTGCAATTTTTACACCTGAAAAGAACCAAAATACTTCGTTATTCTAGATATAGCAAGTGACACCTCATTTGCTGTTACTTTTGACTCACGAATTCAATGGTTAGACTCAATTTTTGATTCTTGAATGCTTAAAAAAAATCGCTTAATGTTGCTAAATTGCAATTTTTACACCTGAAATGTAAATAAAAAATATTTTAGATATAGCAAGTGACACCTCATTTTCTGTTACTTTTGACTCACGAATTCAATGGTGAGACTCAACTTTTGATACCTGACTGTCTAAAAGAGAAATCACTTAAAGTTGCTTAATTGCCATTTTTACACCTGAAATAAACCAAAAAAATGTGTTATTCTAGATATAGCAAGTAGCACCTCATTTTCTGTGACGTTTGACTCACGAATTCAATGGTGAGTCTCAATTCTAGATACCTGAATGCCTAAAAGAGAAATCGCTTAAAGCTGCTTAATTGCAATGTTTACACCTGAAATTAACCAAAAAAGATTCTATTCTAGGTATGGCTAGTGACACCTCATTTCTGTTATTTTTGACTCACGAATTCAATGGTGAGACGCAATTTTTGATACCTGAGTGACTAAAAGAGAAATCGCTTAAAGTTGTTTAATTGCAATGTTTACACCTGAAATTGACCAAGTAAAAATTTGTATTTTAGATGTAGCAAGTATCACTTCATTTTCTGCTACTTTTGACTCTAGAATTCAATGGTGAGACTCAATTTTTGATACCTGATTGACTAACAGAGAAATCGCTTAAAGTTGCATAATTGCAAATTTTACACCTGAAAAGAACCAAAATACTTCGTTATTCTAGATATAGCAAGTGACACCTCATTTGCTGTTACTTTTGACTCACGAATTCAATGGTGAGACTCAACTTTTGATACCTGACTGTCTAAAAGTGAAATCACTTACAGTTGCTTAATTGCAATTTTTACACCTGAAATAAACCAAAAAAATTTGTTATTCTAGATATAGCAAGTAGCACCTCATTTTCTGTGACGTTTGACTCACGAATTCAATGGTGAGTCTCAATTCTAGATACCTGAATGCCTAAAAGAGAAATCGCTTAAAGTTGTTTAATTTCAATGTTTACACCTGAAATTGACCAAGTGAAAATTTGTATTTTAGATAGCAATTGTCATCTAATTTTCTGTTACTTTTGACTCTAGAATTCAATGGTGAGACTCAACTTTTGATACCTGACTGTCTAAAAGAGAAATCACTTAAAGTTGCTTAATTGCAATTTTTACACCTGAAATAAACCAAAAAAATTTGTTATTCTAGATATAGCAAGTAGCACCTCATTTTCTGTGACGTTTAACTCACGAATTCAATGGTGAGTCTCAATTCTAGATACTTGAATGTCTAAAAGAGAAATCGCTTAAAGCTGCTTAATTGCAATGTTTACACCTGAAATTAACCAAAATAGATTGTATTCTAGATATGGCTAGTGACACCTCATTTCTGTTATTTTTGACTCACGAATTCAATGGTGAGATGCAATTTTTGATACCTGAATGACTAAAAAAGGAATCGCTTAAAGTTGTTTAATTGCAATGTTTACACCTGAAATTGACCAAGTAAAAATTTGTATTTTAGATGTAGCAAGTGTCACTTCATTTTCTGTTACTTTTGACTCTAGAATTCAATGGTGAGACTCAATTTTTGATACCTGAATGACTAACAGAGAAATCGCTTAAAGTTGCATAATTGCAATTTTTACACCTGAAAAGAACCAAAATACTTCGTTATTCTAGATATAGCAAGTGACACCTCATTTGCTGTTACTTTTGACTCACGAATTCAATGGTGAGACTCAATTTTTGATTCCTGAATGCTTAAACAAAATCGCTTAATGTTGCTAAATTGCAATTTTTACACCTGAAATACAAAAAAAAATATTTTAGATATAGCAAGTGACACCTCATTTTCTGTTACTTTTGAATCACGAATTCAATGGCGAGACTCAACTTTTGATACCTGACTGTCTAAAAGACAAATCGCTTAAAGTTGATTAATTGCAATTTTTACACCTGAAATAAACCAAAAAAATTTGTTATTCTAGATATAGCAAGTAGCACCTCATTTTCTGTGACGTTTGACTCACGAATTCAATGGTGAGTCTCAATTCTAGATACCTGAATGCCTAAAAGAGAAATCGCTTAAAGCTGCTTAATTGCAATGTTTACATCTGAAATTAACCAAAAAAGATTGTATTCTAGATATGGCTAGTGACACCTCATTTCTGTTATTTTTGACTCACGAATTCAATGGTGAGACGCAATTTTTGATACCTGAATGACTAAAAAAGAAATCGCTTAAAGTTGTTTAATTGCAATGTTTACACCTGAAATTGACCAATTAAAAATTTGTATTTTAGATGTAGCAAGTGTCACTTTATTTTCTGTTACTTTTGACTCTAGAATTCAATGGTGAGACTCAATTTTTGATACCTGATTGACTAACAGAGAAATCGCTTAAAGTTGCTTAATTGCAATGTTTACACCTGAAATTAACCAAAAAAGATTGTATTCTAGATATGGCTAGTGACACCTCATTTCTGTTATTTTTGACTCACGAATTCAATGGTGAGACTTAATTTTTGATACCTAGATGCCTAAAGAAGAAATTTTTTAAAGTTGCTGAAAATATTGCGATTTTAAAGAAATAAGGTCTTTGTTGCATATTATTAATGAACTGTCGTTCTCAGCAGTAATTCATTTTATTAGCAACCTGGCTCAGTACCACTCACTGCCGGAAGAACATACGCCTCGTGCAACAAAGTAGGATATTAAAAAGCCTTGCAGCGGCGTTCGGAAAGGCCTAATAGTAGGTGTACGCAATTTTCCCGACACACATATTGCCAAACTATGTATTCAGAACAATTTTATTATGTTGATGTAAAGGAACAAAACGCTGAGGGTTCCTCGTCTTCCCGAGGCATATAACAGTTTTATTTCCCTCCTGCCAGCTTTTCAATTTAGCTCTCGTACCGATCAGTCACTTTCCTCTCGAGAACAATTTAATAAAGGTCGCTTTTTATGCTTGTTTCTTTGATCGTTAAGACGAAACGTATTGTGTTTCGGGTGTTACCGAGGAAAACGAGAAGAACGATATAAATATTATGAAAATTTATGGGCCCTCGTGGCCCCGGTCGCTTTGAGGGAGCAGTAGCTGCGTTTAATTGAAGGGGGACTTCTTCAAAGAATGCGAATTTCCCTCTTTTTCCCTGTCTTTTTAATTTGGGACAAATTTCCCAATCAAGCCTCTTAGTCACTCTGTATATTAAAAGCACGTGTGAAAGCTCTCAACCGTTCATCGACAGTGACTCACTTCTTCCTTCTCAGCCCCAGAGAGACGACTCACGGGCATTCTTCGGCGCTAAAGCCGTTTTGCTATTGGTGGGATCTAGTACCGTGCGTTGCTTTAGATGAGTCATTTTGGTGAGTTATACTCTTTTACGAGCCTAAATATGCGGTGCAACGTAATTGCGGGTACATGGCTAAATAATAAATTTGCTATGCTCCTTTTAGTGATTATACCGGCTGCCTTATGACTCACGTTATTAGTGGAAATAGTACATAATTGCCCGATTTTTTTTTCTGTCCAATGAACGATGGCGCAATGTTTTTTGCCTGAGATTTCCAGTCTGAATAACTTAAATGGCCGCGGGCATTCATAATCAGGTACAATGGTGATTTATCGAGGGCGGAAAATTGGGCAATTTAAGCCTTGATTGATTGAAATTATTATAAATTGCCTAGTAGGGCTCCAAAAGTATTGAAAACCGCAACAATTACTCATACATCAGATAAATACGTATAATGTATATTATGTAAGGATAGAAGAATAATTAATCATATTTCTCGATTCACGACCTATCACTTGCATCGATTTGCTTCAGATGCACACGTCATGTAGACGAGTAATAACTAACAACTCCTTCAATTTCTGCTTATGCAGCTGATTATCCGTACGCCAATGAGGATTGTAAGGATCTCTCCCAGGCACCATTTTGGTTGTATATTTTTGGTTCTGACGCTTATAACTTTTGAACAATTAATTTGACGAATAATGTGGTCGGTTTGGTGGTATGTGCAGGGTAGGGGGGGGGGGCTGAACAGTCAAGCCTTCCAAAGTCAAAAGTGCGATTTTTGGGTGTAGGGTTCTCGATAGGCAGATTTCCTCATATTTTGTGTAGATGATAAATTTTTAAGTCTAACTCCTAGGTGAAATAGAAAAATCTAGAAAAATTCACAAAGAGGGGACGGTTTTTTAGATTTTGTTTTGTAATGGTCAAATTCTTGTCCTCCTGAACCCCATTGTTAGACGACTGGTCCAATGAGCGTAGTACCAGGGGAAAGAGCATATCCTTGGATTCCTTGGGCACTTTTATCCTATCCCCCCCCCCAAAATATCACTTTAATAAAGTCTTGAGTAAAAAATTTCCAAAAAGAGTTAAGAAAAAGTGTCCAAAATTTTAGAGATATTTTTTGCGATTTTTACGAAAAGTATAGCGAAGCCCACTTTCGGTTGTAAATGTATAACTAGAAGACATGGAGAAAAAAAAATCAGTTTTGTTCTAGCTCTTATACCACACTAACTATCAAAGTTTTTCTGTACCACATTTTTTGCCAAGTTTGGGTGTACTTTTCTCACATTCCACCCTGTAGATTCCACATTTTCGATGCAAAAATTCTGAAATTATTCAGATAGGTAGTACACATCTTGGCCCCGAGCCTGACCAAAAATCAAAGACCTAGCTTTGAATTTTAAATTTTGACGAATTTTCAAAATTTTAATTTCAAACTGCCACTTTGAGGCCCATTTGTGTCGAGACGTGCATCCAATCGAATGGTTTTCTATCCCAAGGGATACCTCGGAGTGTTTTCTTCTCGGCACCTGGGAACCACTTTTTCGCTGAGGCAGATTTTTGCAAATTTTGGCCCCGAAATTCCGAGTGGTTCCGAAGATCGCCACTTAACTGGTAATCGGAAGCATTCGGAAGCGGCGCCTTCTGCCATTGACAGCTGCCGCTGACAGCAATTTTTAAATTTGATGGTCTGTAACTTTAGAATATGGGGATCAATTGGACCAAATTGAACTGTTTTTTTCTTCTTCTGGACGTCCTCTTTATTCTACCACAAACGAGAGTCCCATTGGGTTAATAGTTTCCGAGATAGACCTCTTCGATGATCGCTTTTAAGGCACTTTTAGAATCGACTTTTTTGCCATTTCAAAAAAAAAATTACTTTATGAGACTTACTAAATTCGAATTAAGTTTGCTTCGTTATTAGGTGATTGGAAAGATTTAATTTCGAGCAAAAACACCAAAAAAAAATGTTTTTAAGATTTTTTAGAAACTGACCAAAGGTAGGCTGTATCACGTCTCTTTTCTCAATTTTCAACTTTGACTTTACAATAAGTCAAATACTTTACAATTGTTTTTTTTCTGCTTCTTAATTCTGAATGTCTTTTTTCTTCTACCACAAACGAAAACCCCACTGGGTTAATAGTTTCCGATATAAACCCCTTCAGTTTTCGCTTTTAAGGAACTTTTAGAATCGACTTGTTTGTCATTTACAGACCAAAGGTAGGGTTTTTTTCCGTCTTTTTTCTTAATTTTCAAGTTTGACGGTCTGTAACTTTAGAATATGGGGATCGATTGGACCAAATTGAATTGTTTTTCTTCTTCTGGATGTCCTCTTTCTTCCACCACAAACGAAAATCCGATTGGGTTAATAGTTTCCGAGATAAACCCCTTCGGTGGTCGCTTTTAAGGCACTTTTAGAATCGACTTGTTTGTCATTTAAAGAAAACACACTCATGGGACTTATTGTATTCGAATTAAGCTTGTTTCATTGTTAGGTGATGGGAAAGATTCCATTCCAAGCAGAAATAACAAAAAAAAATAAAAAAAAAGGGATATTTTAGAAACAAACCAAAGGTAGGGTTTTTTCCGTCTTTTTTCTTAATTTTCAAGTTTGACGGTCTGTAACTTTAGAATATCGGGATCGATTGGACCAAATTGAACTGTTTTTTCTTCTTCTGGATGTCCTCTTTCTTCCACCACAAACGAAAATCCGATTGGGTTAATAGTTTCCGAGATAAACCCCTTCGGTTGTCGCTTTTAAGGCACTTTTAGAATCGACTTGTTTTTCATTTAAAAACAAATCACTTATGGGACTTATTGTATTCGAATTAAGCTTGTTTCATTGTTAGGTGATGGGAAAGATTCCATTCCAAGCAGAAATAACAAAAAAAAAATCAAAAAAAAGGGATATTTTAGAAACAGACCAAAGGTAGGGTTTTTTCCGTCTTTTTTCTTAATTTTCAAGTTTGACGGATTGTAACTTTAGAATATCGGGATCGATTGGATCAAATTGAACTGTTTTTTTCTTCTTGTGGATGTCCTCTTTCTTCCACCACAAACGAAAATCCGATTGGGTTAATAGTTTCCGAGATAAACCCCTTCGGTTGTCGCTTTTAAGGCACTTTTAGAATCGACTTGTTTTTCATTTAAAAACAAATCACTTATGGGACTTATTGTATTCGAATTAAGCTTGTTTCATTGTTAGGTGATGGGAAAGATTCCATTCCAAGAAGAAATAACAAAAAAAAATAAAAAAAAAGGGATATTTTAGAAACAGACCAAAGGTAGGGTTTTTCCGTCTTTTTTCTTAATTTTCAAGTTTGACGGTCTGTAACTTTAGAATATGGGGATCGATTGGACCAAATTGAACTGTTTTTTCTTCTTGTGGATGTCCTCTTTCTTCCACCACAAACGAAAATCCGATTGGGTTAATAGTTTCCGAGATAAACCCCTTCGGTTGTCCCTTTTAAGGCACTTTTAGAATCGACTTCTTTTTCATTTAAAAACAAATCACTTATGGGACTTATTGTATTTGAATTAAGCTTGTTTCATTGTTAGGTGATGGGAAAGATTCCATTCCAAGCAGAAATAACAAAAAAAAATAAAAAAAAGGGATATTTTAGAAACAGACCAAAGGTAGGGTTTTTTCCGTCTTTTTTCTTAATTTTCAAGTTTGACGGTCTGTAACTTTAGAATATGGGGATCGATTGGACCAAATTGAACCGTTTTTTCTTCTTCTGGATGTCCTCTTTCTTCCACCACAAACGAAAATCCGATTGGGTTAATAGTTTCCGAGATAAACCCCTTCGGTTGTCGCTTTTAAGGCACTTTTAGAATCGACTTGTTTTTTATTTAAAAACAAATCACTTATGGGACTTATTGTATTCGAATTAAGCTTGTTTCATTGTTAGGAGATGGGAAAGATTCCATTCCAAGCAGAAATAACAAAAAAAAAATAAAAAAAAAGGGATATTTTAGAAACAGACCAAAGGTAGGGTTTTTTCCGTCTTTTTTCTTAATTTTCAAGTTTAACGGTCTGTAACTTTAGAATATGGGGATCGATTGGACCAAATTGAACTGTTTTTTCTTCTTCTGGATGTCCTCTTTCTTCCACTACAAACGAAAATCCGATTGGGTTAATAGTTTCCGAGATAAACCCCTTCGGTTGTCGCTTTTAAGGCACTTTTAGAATCGACTTGTTTTTCATTTAAAAACAAATCACTTATGGGACTTATTGTATTCGAATTAAGCTTGTTTCATTGTTAGGTGATGGGAAAGATTCCATTCCAAGCAGAAATAACAAAAAAAAAAAATCAAAAAAAAGGGATATTTTAGAAACAGACCAAAGGTAGGGTTTTTCCGTCTTTTTTCTTAATTTTCAAGTTTGACGGTCTGTAACTTTAGAATATGGAGATCGATTGGACCAAATTGAACTGTTTTTTCTTCTTCTGGATGTCCTCTTTCTTCCACCACAAACGAAAATCCGATTGGGTTAACAGTTTCCTAGCTAAACCCCTTCGGTGGTCGCTTTTAAGGCACTTTTAGAATCGACTTGTTTGTCATTTAAAAAAAATCACTCATGGGACTTATTGTATTCGAATTAAGCTTGTTTCATTGTTAGGTGATGGGAAAGATTCCATTCCAAGCAGAAACAAAAAAAAATCAAAAAAAAAAAAGATATTTTAGAAACAGACCAAAGGTAGGGTTTTTTCCGTCTTTTTTCTTAATTTTCAAGTTTAACGGTCTGTAACTTTAGAATATGGGGATCGATTGGACCAAATTGAACTGTTTTTTCTTCTTCTGGATGTCCTCTTTCTTCCACTACAAACGAAAATCCGATTGGGTTAATAGTTTCCGAGATAAACCCCTTCGGTTGTCGCTTTTAAGGCACTTTTAGAATCGACTTGTTTTTCATTTAAAAACAAATCACTTATGGGACTTATTGTATTCGAATTAAGCTTGTTTCATTGTTAGGTGATGGGAAAGATTCCATTCCAAGCAGAAATAACAAAAAAAAAATCAAAAAAAAGGGATATTTTAGAAACAGACCAAAGGTAGGGTTTTTTCCGTCTTTTTTCTTAATTTTCAAGTTTGACGGTCTGTAACTTTAGAATATGGAGATCGATTGGACCAAATTGAACTGTTTTTTCTTCTTCTGGATGTCCTCTTTCTTCCACCACAAACGAAAATCCGATTGGGTTAACAGTTTCCTAGCTAAACCCCTTCGGTGGTCGCTTTTAAGGCACTTTTAGAATCGACTTGTTTGTCATTTAAAAAAAATCACTCATGGGACTTATTGTATTCGAATTAAGCTTGTTTCATTGTTAGGTGATGGGAAAGATTCCATTCCAAGCAGAAACAAAAAAAAATCAAAAAAAAAAAAGATATTTTAGAAACAGACCAAAGGTAGGGTTTTTTCCGTCTTTTTTCTTAATTTTCAAGTTTAACGGTCTGTAACTTTAGAATATGGGGATCGATTGGACCAAATTGAACTGTTTTTTCTTCTTCTGGATGTCCTCTTTCTTCCACTACAAACGAAAATCCGATTGGGTTAATAGTTTCCGAGATAAACCCCTTCGGTTGTCGCTTTTAAGGCACTTTTAGAATCGACTTGTTTTTCATTTAAAAACAAATCACTTATGGGACTTATTGTATTCGAATTAAGCTTGTTTCATTGTTAGGTGATGGGAAAGATTCCATTCCAAGCAGAAATAACAAAAAAAAAATCAAAAAAAAGGGATATTTTAGAAACAGACCAAAGGTAGGGTTTTTTCCGTCTTTTTTCTTAATTTTCAAGTTTGACGGTCTGTAACTTTAGAATATGGGGATCGATTGGACCAAATTGAACTGTTTTTTCTTCTTCTGGATGTCCTCTTTCTTCCACCACAAACGAAAATCCGATTGGGTTAATAGTTTCCGAGATAAACCCCTTCGGTGGTCGCTTTTAAGGCACTTTTAGAATCGACTTGTTTGTCATTTAAAAACAAATCACTTATGGGACTTATTGTATTCGAATTAAGCTTGTTTCATTGTTAGGTGATGGGAAAGATTCCATTCCAAGCAGAAATAACAAAAAAAAATAAAAAAAAGGGATATTTTAGAAACAGACCAAAGGTAGGGTTTTTTCCGTCTTTTTTCTTAATTTTCAAGTTTGACGGTCTGTAACTTTAGAATATGGGGATCGATTGGACCAAATTGAACTGTTTTTTCTTCTTCTGGATGTCCTCTTTCTTTTACCGCAAACGAGAGTCCCATTGGGTTAATAGTTTCCGAGATAAACCCCTTCGATGATCGCTTTTAAGGCACTTTTTGAATCGACTTTTTTGCCATTTCAAAAAAAAAATACTTTATGGGACTTATTAGATTCGAATTAAGTTCGTTTCGTTATTAGGAGATTGAAAAGATTTAATTTCAAGGAAAAACAGCAAAAAAAACGTTTTCATGATTTTTTAGAAACTAACCAAAAGTAGGGAGTATCACGTCTTTTTTCTCAATTTTCAATTTTGATGTTCTGTAACTTTAGAGTAAATGGATCCATTGGAGTAAATTCAACTGATTTTTCTTCTTCTGGATGTCCTCTTTCTTCTACCACAAACGAGAGTCCCATTGGGTTAATAGTTTCCGAGATAGAGCCCTTCGATGATCTCTTTTAAGGCACTTTTAGAATCGACTTGTATGCCATTTAAAAAAAAATCACTTATTGGACTTATTTCATTCGAATTAAATTTGTTTCGTTTGAAAAAATGTTCAAGATTTTTTAGAAACTGACGAAAGGTAGGGGGGGTTATCACGTCTTTTTTCTCAATATTGATTTTATCATAAATAAAAGATCGAGGCGAAAGAAAATGGCCGCCATACACAGGGTGATTAAAGAATAGTGTTATCTCTGAAACGCATAAACTTAGAGAGCTGAAATTTGTTAGTTCAGGGAATGAACTGCAGGTTGCAATGGGATAAAACTTTTGTTAAGGTACTAAACCCATGGGTACCATTAACAAAATTTTGCAAGTAAGTTTTCAGGTTTTACACGTTTCTTTCTCATAAGGAAAACGTTGGTCAATGCATATTATATGGGAAGAATGTAGATTACGTCATATTTAGGGTACTGTTGATGATACATGGTTGAAATTTGGATGGTAGGTACCTACGTGACTATCATAAAATGTGATATAGTTACCGTAGCGATCATAGCTACACTAGCTAAGTAAAGTTAATAGTTAGAGAACTGTTTGTTAATGGTACATGAAGATACCATTGATGGTAGCTAGGTTATAGCTGTGTAATGAACCGATAGTGATAAGGAATTGAAAATTGAATGTTAAGCTTCCTTATGTAAAATTCGCCAAAATAGATTAAAAACACTTTTTTTGCCGGATTAGGGAAAAATTTCTTAAATAATTTACTTAAAACATGTTCTAAAAGTTATAAAAATAATATATCTATAAATATAATAATCTCTGAATCGCTTACCAAAAATATAGATCTTTTTCTTATTATGTGGGTAGGCAAAACTTATTTTCTTTAAATTCAACTCCTTTTGCGTTCACTTTTTGTGAAATAAAATGAGAAAATTACTTTCCTGACTCACAAAAATATACCGTTCAAGGTACTCAATTTCACTTATTGAAAGGCATTTTTGAGTTTCAAGCTGTGTAGAAATGTTGAAAAAAACGTAATAATAACGTAATATAATATAACAAAATGATGAAACGACGTCTTGTCAGGCAATAAAAGAAAATAAAGGCGTTTTCCTGACTGAAACATTTTCTGACTCACTAAAGAATCACAATTTTTCGAAAACTCAGTTTCAATAGTTTGAAAGTTTTTGCTCAACAAATGATCTAAAAAATGATGCAAAATGTATAAATCACCTTTCAGTTTTGTTTCCTAATTAACTAGGTATATATGTGGTAAAAACTATAAAAAAATAAATTTGTTTTGAAAATAGCTTGTGGTCAGATCAGGAATCATTTTAAAATGATAAAAAAAAACGCTCTTATGAATAAATTTACAATACATTTTTTAATAAATTTTAAATTTTTCTGAATCGAAAAAAATCACAAAATAAAGTAAAAATAAAAAACGGTTCTTTTTCGAATAATAGAAAATTTTGTATTTAAAAAAAAGTCAAAGTCAATTTATAAGCGTTATTTTTGTGTTCAAACTCAAAGCCATATCAAAGTAAAAAACCGCGTTTTTAATAAAAATAAAAATTAACTAGAATAACATACTAACTAGAATACATACTAGTACATATTAACGAGAATAAGTAAAATTGTAAATAATATATATTGTAACACATAGGCAGAAAGACCAATAGGTCGATAGCCTTTTTTACTTATAAAAAATAAACATAATTTATATATATATATAAATTATTTGTTTTTAAATTAATTAAATTATTTTTTTATAATGTTTTTTAATTAAGAAAACATTTCGTAAAAAAAACATAAAAAAAATAATTTAATGAAAGTTATTTACAAAAAATCGTTGCAGAATGATAAGAAACGCCATTTATGAGTCAATTTAAGTTCGCTCTTTTTTGCTAAATTTGGAAATAATCATTAAACACATTTTCTTTGCTGAATTAGGGAAAAATGTCTTAAAACATGTTCTAACAGATATAAAAAAAATCCCTGAATCGCTTACCAAAAATATAGATTTTTTTCTTATTATGTAGGCAAAATTATTTTTTTTTAATTTAATCGCTTTTACGTGCATTTTTCGTGAAATAAAATGAGACGTGTTAAAAGAATAAATTAATTGATACAGATTTACATGCTAAAATACTAAAATTCCTGTTAACAGCATTTTTTTTTGGGACACTCTGTACTATCTAAAACAGCATTTTGCAGCTTATCATAATAGTACTAG